>JAVJIF010026261.1:0-50895 GCA_038442645.1 Agave tequilana
TTCTATTATCCAAAAGGATGGGGAGATCAATAGTGATGCCAACCATAGGATCCAAGTCAGGGTTGAAATGGAGGAGCGCAACAGGAGTTTTATGCGATCGTAATATCCGTTATGGCTGAAGGAAAGTTTTATTGAATTGCTATTAGGGCAGCTTTGTTATATGGCACAGAATGTTGGGCTATAAAGAGATATCACGCCCAGAAGATGAGTGTAGCAGAGATTGCGCGTGCTTCGTTGGATGGGTGGTAACCAGGAGAGATAAAGTGAGAAATGAGGATATTTGTTTCTAAAATATGTGTAGCCTCTATAGAAGGAAAAAAATGAGAAAAATCACTTAACGGTGGTTTGGTCATGTGCGACGTAGACCTACAGATGCACCAGTCTGACGAGTAGAGCGTATCAAATAGGGCAAGTTAAAAGAGCACAGGGGAGACCGAAAAAAACAAGGATGGAGATAATATGAGAAGATATAGAGGTTAAAGGTCTTAGTGAAGGCGTATTGCTTGATAGGAATGAGTGGAGAAAGCTGATCCATGTGTCCGATCCAGTGTAATTCTCTTTTGGTTTATGTAGCCTACCCCAATATTTGGACAAATGGCTTAGTTGTTGTTGTTGTTGTTTCATTTTTTCCAAGTTGTAGATAAATCTTGGTAAATAAAGATGCTTTAGGAAAAATAAATATTTTATACGGCATGAAGATAAGGGTTAGGAGGTAAGTAACCATTTGTTTCAACCCTAATGCGATGAAGACTCAGAGTGTTGACTTCTTACTATGAATTAGACTCTGTTTCCATGAGAACAACCTGATTTTTTTGGTCAATTTATGATTAAAGAATATGCAATGCTGGGGATTTTTTTGACACATATACCATAGAGAAGCCATCACCACAAGATTGGTTATAGAATGCAAGGTAATACAAGATGTTAGTATTTCATTGCTCTAGAAGTGTAGCTTCTTTTAGATGCATTAAACAACAATAAAGTAAACTAAGTTTTGTTTCAAGTTACATGTTGGATTTTCATTTCTTGACAAAAAAACATTAGTTGAGATTTTCAGAGGTGTAATTGTCCAACTTTTAAAGTTTTCAAAAAAAAAAAATATAATCTTCTAAAACTTTATTTTATGAATGGGAGAATTTTACCAACATATTTAGACAATTTAAGAATCAATTTTTCTTGTATGGTGGTGTTTAGATAAAAGGGTAAATTTGAGATGTTACGAATTTTTGAAATAGAGAAATGAAGTTAATGTGGAGAAAGAGTGTAAAATCTTGTTAGTAGAGTTTTTTAACTCATTGAAGAAGATAGTAAGGAGTTTGATGAAACGTTGAGGCAACATCAATGCAGAACCCTGATACGTGTCTGCAGGTGAACCGAGCTGTCGACAAGAGACAAAAAAGAGCTGTCGACATTGGTTTCCAGAAAGCAGAATTTGTCAAAGTTTGGCTTTCGTTGTCGATAATATTTTCCCGAGAGTTGAGTTTGTCAGAGGCTGTCGACAAGCCAAACGAGCTGTCGACAGTGGTTGGTCTCTGGCAATTTACAAGTTGGATTCAGAATTCAGAGTTTTGGGTTTTCTTATTTTCATGGGCTCTGTAGCTATATAAAGAGAAGTATTGTCCTCAATTGATTATATCTTATACTTGATTGATTTAATAAGATCTCTCTCCCCTTCTACCCCAAGGATGTAGACAATTGCCGAACCCCGTTAGACTCGTGTGTTCTCGCTTTCTTTCTTTTGTTTGCTTGTTTGTGTGATTAGTGATTATTTTCTGATGTTGCTTGTTCTCTCTTACTAGGTTTTTAACAAATGGTATCAAAGCTTTTCGGGTTCCAGTAATGATTCAATAGAAGCATTGACGGTAAGAGGCAAAAGTTCTAGTAAGAAGGACAAAGCGAGCATGGGAGATCGAGTCCATATCGGGTTTCAGAGATTTAAAGAAGAACCACTGCGTCTTCTGCAAAGAGTTAGGGTACTAGAAGGTTAATTATTCATGGATCAAAGATAAGAATAAGGAGTTAAAGACCGAGGCAAATCTCTAAAGGTTGATCAATATACCCAATCGGGTAGTTCCATAGGCAAGTGATCAGACTCTGACTAAATGATATTCTCCTTCTCAGTCACTTCTATTACTATTGCTTACTGAGGTAATTCTGAGTGAATGTTAGATACAGGAGCTACCTATCATGTATATAATAATAAGGATTGGTTTTCTAACTTTGAGAAGTTAGATGGATGTTCTGTTGTCAGGGTGATGATCGTCCATATAACATGGAAGGGATAGGCATGGTATATATCAAGATGTTTGATGAGATGGTGTGAAAATTGAAGAAAGTTTGGTATGTACATCAACTGAAAAGGATCTTATCTCTATTGGTGCCTTAGAAGTATTGGGTCTTAAGTGTCTATTAGAGATAGTGTTCTCAAGATGATTAAAAACTCGATGGTTGTTTTAAAGGGCGTCTGACGCAAAAACCTTTACTACTTGAAGAGTGGTAAAGTTACAGGGCAAGTAGCGACTTCTACAAATTTAAATAATGATTGGACCCAACTTTGGCATATGACACTTGGACATACTGGAGAAAAGTCTTTGCAAGCTCTTGCAAAGTAATGTTCATTAAAAAGTGCCAGTACTTGCAAATTGAAATTTTGTGAACATTGCGTCATCGAAAAAAAGAGCAAGGCGAAATTCAACACGCAACTTATTGCACTGAGAGGATTCTAGATTATGTTCACATAGAAATTGGTTGTTGAAAAAGCTAGAGTTTTAGATTGATGCTATCTGAAAGTAAAAGGAATCTTTGACTTTTCACAATTTATCCGCAGTAGCATTGGCTATACAGGTCGAATCTACAGGGAGGTGATCGAATGAAAATCAACACTTGAAAATGTGTATTTTGAAATCAGTATAATTATGTATGTATGCTAATGTTCCTTCGATACTTCCGCTATAGCATTGGCTCAACGAGTCAAATTCACAGGGATGTGAGGCGATAGAAGTATTACAGTTTTATTCACGTCGGTTTTTAACAAGTTCTTCTTTGTTAAAAGAATTAGAAAAAGAAAAAAAAAGAAAAGAAATCTGAAAGTAATAGGTGGAGAAGGCGATAAAACGGCGATGTGAAAATAAAAGAGAATTGGTTGTAGAGTCAATAAAATAAAAAATAAAGGTGAAGTAAAAAGTGAACTGATTTAAGAAGTAGGTTTGAAAACAAAATAGAAAAAGAGAAGATGCAACTTGTGATAAAAAATATAAAAACAATGGTGAAGAACATGAAAACAAGGATGAACTAAGAAAATGGTGAAAACAACGATAGGAAAGTGATAAAAAGATTTAAGAAATTGTTTTTAAAATAAAGTAAAAAAGAAAACTCATGGCTACTAACTACTAGTTGCTCCACTAACCATGCTAACCTCTTAATGATAGTTGCCTCACATGGATCCTTGGCCATCACTAATCCTTGGCTTTAAGAGATGATACAAAGTGTGGCTCATAAGATTGTTCTTATACATTCAAACAACACATTCATACCATATAACAAGTTACAAGTTACTTTAAATCATCAAAACAAAGTGAGCATGAAATATAGAAGACATTGCAAGTTAGCAAGTTAGTAGGTTAGATGTTAGGAATGTTAGAATCCATCATCATGAGCCATTAATGACTCTTGCAAGAGCAAGACCTTGTAGAGGCTATTAGATTCATGTGGATTATTAAGTAAGAGATTAAATAGTTAGTGGTTAGTAGTTGATTGCCATGAGAAGAAAAAAAACCTGCTAAGCATCATATAAAGGATGTAGAAGATTACAATGGAGAAGAAAGGAGACACCTTTACATAGATTGTCACCATCTATTACATCAATCTCTCTCTTTCTCTCTCTGAATCTCTCAGCCCTAATACATAATCTAAAAATGAAATGAAAATACAAAAGAAAAGAAAAAAGAAGAATACCTATGCTAACCTACACTAAAAGAGAGAAAACCTAGCTTATTTCTCAATGTGCTTACATTTTCGGTCTCTGTAGGGCCTTTTAGGTGAAAGGAGCTTCTAGAAGACGAGACGTGGCCACGTGTCAAAAGTCAACGGGTGGCTTGCCAACATTACTGTAGAAACGCGGCAATTGCAGCATTTTCATGGCAAAACTAGGGACTTAGGTCCCTTGTTTTGGCGAGTAATTTCACCTCGCTTTGGGGACCTTTCAGATATGCTCAGATTCGATTATTTCTGTCCAGATTTTCGTCAGACACCCCGCCAACGTCTAAATTCAATGTATCTTCACGTCTAGATTCAATGTATCTTCTAAAAAATCTCTAACTTGGTCTCCAAGAAATCCATATTTATTACCCAAAAATGGGTTTAATTAAGCTCTTATTACTCCTTTACCTCTCTGGTCTTGATTATCTACAAAATAGACCAAAACGCAGTTTAGAAACGATATTTTATTCATAATTCGGTAGGAAAATGTGATATAATAATGCAGAGTTGTAGACTAATTACACCTCCATACTTATCTTTTTGCTCGTTCTGAGCAAAACAATAAAATGAAAAACTATACTATAAATGCTATTACACCACTTTCGCAGGTAGCGCGATTGTACTGAGCGTGTGCAACAAACCGATAAACCTCTAGGTTACACCCAGAGGTGGAGTGTTGTCTCCTGAGAGTTTTCAGCAGATTGCACTCACAAATCCCTAAAGAAAGAAAATAAATATTAGTGTTTGAAAATGCATTTAAAAGAGAGAAGTTTTCGAAATATTTTTATAAAAATAAACGATCTAAGATCATAAGTCCACCAAAAATTATTCCTTTTTAAACTTAATTTATATGCAAGATTTTGTCTCAATTAAGGTAAGAATTCAAAATTAAATTGAATATTTTATTTTTCATAAGACCTAAATAATATGCACTTTGTGATAGTGAAGATTTTTGGGATTTCAACTCTAACCATCAAGCCATTTAATATATATATATATATTTCTTTTTTTCATATATACCATATTTTTCTTTCTTTTTATTTCTTTTTTACTCTATGGAATTTAGGTTTTTGTTTTCATCCCAAAAAGTAAGTGTGAAGTGCATACTATCTAAGGCAAAAAATTCAAGAAAAAATTATCTCTCCAATCTATCTTACTTAGCTTATAATTTTAAATAAGATATATTATTTCGACTAGGTTTAAGATATTATAATCAAGGCTTTCTTAATTTTTAAGATCATCTTAATTTTCTTAAAAATAGATCAAAATTTTTTCTCTTATTTTAAACAGTTTTTTAAAGAGAAAAATCTTTTACAAAGGAAAATTCTAAAATTATCCTAAAAGAAGTGAAAAAGAAAGAAAATCTAAAAATAAAACTCTATATTAGTAAACCTTCCCCACACTTATCTCATGCATTGTCCTCAATGCATCGTGAATGTATGTATGCATGAAACAAATAGAAAGGGAAGGAAAAATCACCTCAATGTGGTAGTTCCGGTGGTGGTCTGATTGTTCTACGAAATGCGGCTCAATACAATTTGTGTGGAGTTCAAAAGAACCCACCAGAGACCTCTATAATACAACCCACTAAAATGATGTATATATGAATGAATTTTATTAAGAAATTTACCCCATCTAATTTTCAAGTTTTCAAAATAATTTCAGAGTCATTTTTTATAACACCTTTGTTCCAAAATGGAGTGTAAAAAGATAGAACGATAGATATGGGCTCAGAAAGTACAGGAATTAATACCAACTCAAGAAAATGACTGAAGTCAAGTAAAATTTCAGGAGTCGAGATTGGTTCAGGAAGTGGGTCCAAATCAAGAAGTTGAAATCTTATTCCTTATGCATTTTCCCACAATAGAATGTGACTCTCTGAGATTGGTGATTTAAGTTTAAAAATGATAGGTATGAGAATCAAAACTGACTTTAAAATGTTGCTCAAATTGCGTAGCAAGACAGGAGTCAATATTGATTCAGGAATTTGAACTAGATCACAAATTTGAGAATATAGGTCACATTCTTGTCTGAGTTCAATTTCATAAAAATGAGAACTTGCCAATTTGTCGATGGGACTTTCAAAAGTATGAAATTGGTCAAGTTTAATATGATGATCATAAAAGATTGGTGATTCAATTTCACGATGGATGGGCACAGGATCCAATACTGACTCGGGAAAAGGACTGAAATCAGGTAAAGACACCATAGTTATTATTGAATCAGGAAGTGAAATTGAACTACTAAGTTGAGGTTCAGGATCATATTCATGCTTAAGTTCAATTTCAGGAAAAGGATAACTTGCCAAACTGTCAATAGGATTTTCAAAATTTAGAGTTTGGTTAAGTTCAAATGGGTGTGCTGATATTGTATCTTGGTTTCTAAAACAACATGATTCCTGATCTAGATTGATAGAGTTAGAGTATTTGAATTGGTCAAAGATTGATAAGAGTGAGTTTCTTCATTCCTATGAATGTTGACCAATTAACTCAGTTGTGCTTCTAACCTATCAATAGACTGGGTAAAAGATTTTTAAAATTGTTTTGAGGTCTCATGCAAGATTTCTATACTCTTTTCTAGATATGATTTTTTCTTCTAGTGGATGTTCTAGAAAGGGAGTATAGGAATCTTAGTTTTAAAAAATTTGTAAAGATTGTGAGTCCAATATGTTTTGAGATTGAATCTCAAACTCACGAAAGCATTCCATATTCACTTTCAGGGCAGATGGTTATTCATTTTAAATAGGTAAAACTAAGTATGAATCATGAAAATATTGTGGAATTGATAAATTGAGCTTCTTTTGTTGGGACTCAAGCATGGCTTATAAAACTTCTATACTTTTTTCTAAACTCAAATTTTTCTTCAATTAGTGATTCTAGAAAAGGAGTATAGAAAGCAACATTGGGAAATGAATATTGTGAAAATTGTGAATAAGGTGGTTGAAATTTGATTCGGGGGAGGTGAATCCCCATTGATTTTGTGAAGAGTGAAAATGACTTTGGAAATTATAGTCATAAGATTGGGATTATGGGTTGTATTGATTCGGATAAGTCCAACCAAGTGTATTTGGTTAGTTGTAAAAAGCTGAGTTGGAATTATCTGAATCAAATAGGGTTGATGTGAATATGCATTCATATTAGGATTGAAAGAATTATTGTTGTTGAATTACATTTCACAAACAATCATAAACAAAAATGAAAAAGCAAACAACACACAAAAAGAAAGAAAATCAAAACCAAGCCTATATTACGGTTGACCTAGACCTAGACGACTCCTAACTAGTCGATTACCCAGGGTAGGTTGTTGTATGAATCCGATCACAAGCTAATAGGCCACGTAGGGCAAAATATGGTGGGAGGTATCCGTGCGCAAGCAACAGTCCTTAATTACGTCAAATCACGGTGTCTTCGAGGCGCAAACGCTTAATCTCCAACCTTAGACACCGATTTCACAAGAGTAAGATTCAAAACAAGTTCACCACAATTGGTCAATCTTTTAATGAGTCTGAGATGTCCCTAGAGGTCAACGTCTATAAATTTTTATTAGGGCTTGGGTTGTGTAAGTAGGGAGGTAATTTTTGGGTTAAGGAAGGGTGATGAAATCCCATCTTATCTTGCATTGGGTTATGTCCTTGATGTTGGCCCGGAGGCCTTCCTCTCTAGTTTTGATGATGATTAACTCATGTAGTTTTGTTTACTAATAATCTTGTGATTTTAGTTACAGATCATTGATCAAGATATTAGTTGGTGATTGCTTCAAAAAGAAGAGTTTGGAAGCTTTCACAAGTGATTCCAGGGCCCGAGCATCAAGATCATACATAGCCTAGCTCGTGGATCACGGTTTGGATCAAGTCTACTTGAAGATGGAGATCGTCAAGAAGACTTAGGTATCCTAGTTTTAGTTTAGTGTATTTTAGATCCATTTGTAAAGATAAGAATAGTTGATATGCTCAAGTGCACAACACACACAAGTTTTATGTTTTGAAAATGGTTTTCATGAATAGATTGATCAAAACAAGTTTAAATGGTTTATATGTATAGTAGATGTATTCTTTCTATACATGCATACTTCATATCTTAGACAAACTTATTTTGACTTTCCTATTCATGTAGTGAAAAATTCAAGTTTGATAAAATACATGTTTTGATTTTTGGTAAAAATGTTAAGACACAAAAATGGTTTCATATGCTTGATATTTGAGTTGAAATTTTTATCACATGTTTATATATCAATGCAAAATGAGAAAACTATTTTTGGGAATTTTTAAAAGTTTTTATAAGATTTTTAGAAATATTTTAACCCCAGTTTCTGACCCAGAACTGGCTGACAGGCCAGGTCGGTCGACCGCTCGGTCGACCGCACCAAGGGCCGGTCGACCGTGCGGTCGACCGACGTGCACAGAACTGTGCACGTCTGGCAGCACAGTGGGCTGGTCGACCGGACCAGAGAGCTTTGCTCTCTGTATCTCGGCGGTCGACCGGATGCCCCAACAGTCATATTTATGACCGTTGGCGGTCGACCGGCCGGTCGACCGCCAGCCTGTCAGGCTACCAGATCAGCCTAACGGCTAGTTTTTTGTTTGGCCTATATAAACCCCATTTCTTTGAGATTTTGGCTAAGATTTTAAGAACTAAAATTTCTCTCCTTTCTTGGTGTTTAAAATAAGTTTTCAAAAGGTTTTAGAGCTTCAAAAAATCAATCTTATTTGTTTTAGAGTTTTTAGAAAAATCAAAGAAAATAGAAAAATTGGGAGATTTGTGTTGTTCTTCATTCTATCTTTTACAAAGAGTTTTTCCAAGTATTTTTCTTTGAGTTTTTGTTTTTCCAAACTCTAAGTTTTCCACACTTGAGCTATATCTTCTATCCTAATCTATTAGGATCCTTGTTTGTGGAAAAAGAGAAGTGTTTGAGGTTGATTGAGCCTCCAAGTTGTAAACCCTCCTTGTCTTGTTGTATCCCTCTTTGGTAGAGGTTGATCGGAGTGGTGTTTGCTCCCTCTAGTGAGAGGTGGAGATTGGTTGTAACCCTCTTCGGTAGAGGTGTTGGTTGTTGTTTGGCTACGGGCCTACCCCTCGGTTGTGAGGTGGTGTTTGAGAGAGGAGTTTGGTACTCCTATTGTTGTAACAAATCCTCCTCGGTGGAGGTTCCCTCGGTGGGAGATAGTGGATTGAAAATCCTTCACGGTGGTGAAGGCGGGGATGTAGAGCTAGGGGCTCGAACCTCGAAACATATCTTTGTGTTTGCGTTTGATCCATTGTCTCTCAACTCTCTCTCTCTCTCTCTCTTTTAATTGTGCAAAGCATCATTCATATCATTCATATCATATTTGCTTGTGTTGAGCATTGTTTCATATTCCCATATCTATTATATGCTTGTGTGTGTGCCTCACTTGTACTTAACCACAAGAGCTTCATATAGCACCTCAACCCTTATTTAGGGGAATCAAGAGGAGTTAGTCCAGAGCCCTTCACCGGGAATTCGGCTACACTTGTTGGTTGTATTAAGTGTGTTGCAAAATTTGTTTAAGCTTCCGCATTTAGTTTCTAGATTAGCATATACACCTATTCACCCCCCTCTAGGTGTTTTTCACTTGAGTCCAATTCGTGCAAGTGTGCAATATAGACAAGAATACAACACAAAGTGATAAATCACTTAAGTGTTTGTCCTATACTATATGTAATGTCATATGTACATCTCAGTTCAGATCACAACAACAGAACAAATACAGTATATTGAAATTGAAATTGACACGTGCCTAAATGCAAATGTCTAAACCATTTTAAAAGCATCCAAATACCATTTTTTTAGTTCTTTAATTATTACAGTGTTAAGGCAATCAAAAAAGATAATTAGTAGAAGAATACAACAATATATGCAACTTGCGAATTCCCTGCAAAAGACAAAGTACAAATGCCATACAAATGTCGTGTTTTCACGGCTTTTCTTGGGTTTTCGCATCACAATTATGGAAGTAAGGTCCCTGCATTTTAAAGCAAGGAACTGCAAGTAAGACTATACTTCTACAATGCTAAGTTTTTATAAAGATTGACCTGCACATCAAAATAGGAAAGAAAATGTTAATAAAAACGTGAGTTTAAACCATTCCCATCCCCATCAACGGCGCCAAAATTTGATTGAACGAAAATCAGCACTTGAAAATGTGTATTTTGAAATCAGTATAATTATGTATATGTGCTAATATTCTCTCGATACTTCCGCTATAGCATTGGCTCAACAGGTCGAATCTATAGGGACGAGAGGCGATAGAAGCATTAACGGTTTTTATTCACGTCGGTTGTTAACAAGTTCTTCTTTTTTAAAAGAATGAGAAAAAGAAAAAAGAAAAGAAATTTGAAAGTAATAGGTGGAGAAGGCGATAAAATGGCGATGTGAAAATAAAAGAGAAGTGGTTGTGGAGTCAGTAAAATAAAAGCAATAAAGGTGAAGTGAAAAGCGTAGTGATTTAAGAAATGAGTTTGAAAACAAAATAGAAAATGAGAAGATGAAACTTGTGATAAAGAAAATAAAAATAATGGTGAAGAAGATAAAAATAAGGATGAACTAAAAAGATGGTGAAAACAACAATAGGAAAGTGATAAAAAGATTTAAGAAATTATTTTTAAAACAAAGTAAAAAAGAAAACTCATAGCTACTAACTATTAGTTGCTCTACTAACCATGCTCACCTCTTAGTGATAGTTGTCTCACATGGATCCTTGACCATAACCAATCCTTGGCTTCAAGAGACGATACAAAGCATGACTCATAAGATTATTCTTCTACATTCAAACAACACATCCATACCACACAACAAGTTCCAAGCTACTATTAAATCATCAAAACTGGTTAGAGGCGAGCATAAAATAAAGAAGACATTGCGAGCTAGCAAATTAGTGAGTTAGATGTTAGGAATGTTAGAATGTTAGAATCCATCATCATGAGCTATCAATGGTTCTTGCAAGAGCAAGACCTTGTGGAGGCTATTAGATTCATGTCGATTAGCAAGTAAGAGGTTACATACTTAGTGGTTAGTAGTTAGATTGCCATGAGAAGAAAAAACTAGCTGAGTATCATGTAGAAGATGGAGAAGATTACGATGAAGAAGAAAGGAGACACCTTTATATAGATTGTCACCATCTATTACATCAATCTCTCTCTTTCTCTCTCTGAATCTCTCAGCCCTAATACATGATCTAAAAATTAAATGAAAATACAAATGAAAAGAAAAAAAGAAGAACACCTATGCTAACCTGCACTAAAAGAGAGAAAATCCAGCTTATTTCTCAATCTGCTTGCATTTCGGGTCCATGCAAGGCCTTTTATAGGTGAAAGTAGATTCTATAAGGTGAGACGAGGCCACGCGTCGAAAATCGACGCGTGGCTCGCCAACATTGTCGCGGAAACACGATTGTCACTTTTCTGCGGTAAAACCAGGGAATTAGGTCCCTAGTTTTGGCGAGTGGTTTTGCCTCGCTTCGAGGACCTTCCAGATGTACTCAGATTCAGTTATTCTATCCAGATTTTCGTCAGACACCCGCCAACGTTTAGATTCAATGTATCTTCTAGAAACTCTCTAGCTTGGCCTTAAAGAAATTCAGATTTAATTACCCAAAAAAGGGTTTGATTAAGCTCTTATTACTCTTTTGCCCCTCTAATCTTGATTATCTGCAAAATAGACCAAACACAGTTTAGGAACGATAGTTTATTCATAATTCGGTAGGAAAATGCGATATAATAATGCAGAATTGTAGACTAATCAGGAGGGATGCGATAGAAGCGTTTTGGCAAGTTTACTAAACTGGTTAAGTGTTCTTCTTTATTTTTAAATAAAAAGAATTTTATGCTAAGTCAGAAGTAAAAGTAAATAAGGGAAAATATTGTTTGTTTTGGTTTTTGTTTTAAGAAAAGGAAAATTAAGGTTTCTAAAATTATAAGAATAAAAAGAAAGAAAGAAGATAAAAGTGGACTTACCTATTTGGAAGATTACTTACCCTAAATCGTAGGCGAAGGTTTACCTTGAGTTGGAGGCTAGCAAAGCATAGTCCATAAGATTAAATACAATTACATCCACATTAGATCATCAAAACTCAAAGACAAGCATGAAATAAGAAAGACTATGAAAGCAAATATATCATCATGAGCTGTTAATGGTACTCACAAAGGCAAGGTTATTCCTATGCTTAAAGATGCATATGAATAGTAGTCATATACAAGAGGAAAAATACCAAGGAGAAAAATAAAAGCAAAAAATAAACTTTGATTAAATTGAAAAACTATGAAAGAAAGGAGGAAATTTATATTGATGTCAATTTCAATACAGACCTCTCTCTCTTACTCTCATGAATCTCTTCTATAATCTTAGTTTATAAAGATATAACAGAAAATAAAAGAAAGAAAAAACTAAACTAAAAATTCTAATTTTGATCTCAGCTTTGAATCTGAGATGTCTCTTTGGTCATGCCTTTGCTGGGGTATTTATAGGAGAAAGTGTGAAGTAGTGACTCATCAAAATGCTGACTCATCAAAAGGTATATTCTCAAAATTTTAAAGTTGAACTGTGAATATGCTAAGAATATCCTTTTTTTCCTCTTGATTGGAAATTTAGTTGAGTTGGACTGCAACTAGCTATCATATTGATTGCTAAATATGACCCATCAAATGGCTACTGATCGGTCACATATATTGTATATATATTGTCACATTATCATATTTATTATCTAAATAAATTATATTAATAAGTCTTATTTTTCTTTATAAAATGCAAGCCCGTTGCTAAAGGATAGGAAAGAGAAACGATCCAAAAAGCCCATCAAATTCTAATTTAATTCAGAATAAATTCGAAATCAGGAAATTAGGGCAGATCATGACAAATCAGAGAGGTTGAAAATTGGTTAAAATGAATCTTCCAGCAGGAGATAAAGGGGAATCACCAAGCGAGCGAGACCCACCAACCTGGTGTGGCCACCTAGCCACACCATGGCCATGGAAACATGGCCAAAGCTGCGTTTCCATGGCCATTTAGTGTTTGTTAGAGGAGCGTTTGCTCCCCCTATCTTCGTACACCCCCATTCCGTTTGGTTTTTGCCTATAAATACTGTATTTTTTAGAGAAAAAGGGACCGGAAATTAGTTTAAGTTTTTCTCTTAGTTTTTAGGGTTTAGGTTCTTTGTTAGATAGTATAGAAAAGTTGTATCTCTGTTCTTTAATTTGTAGTTTAGTCCAAATACTAGTGAGAGAGAGGAATAGAGTGATTGTAATCTGCAGTTTGAAGTGACATCAATAAAGGATCAAGCTTTCTCCTCTTCCACTCCAATTCATGGGTATGTCTTGTTTTATTTGCATGTCTAGTCTTGTATTATTCATGAGTAGCTAAACTTATTTTTTGGACTCACTATCGTCTTTCTCTTCGATCTCTCTTGTTTTGAATGATTTTGTTTTAAAGAACCCAACAGAATCATTTGCATGCCTTAAACTAAGCCTTTCTTCTTTAAAAGTGTTCTTGAAGGCACATAAGGATGGGTTTGAATTTCTAAACTTCTCTATCTTTTAAAATATTACTTGAACTTACTTTTATTTCATACTTGAATTAAAACTTAATGATTTAACATTCAGTTCAAGAGGATTTCTTAAGAAAAAGAATTAAACTTTTCCAAACAATCTTATTTGCTTTGCTTAAGACTTTTGAAATTAAAATTTAAGTTTTTACCTATGATCAAGTTGAGGCATTAGAATTTCAAGAGAAGAACACATCATTGAGTAGTAAGATAGTGAGCCCAGATTTGTTTCCTATATTAAAAATAACCAAATAATTTTCAACACTTTTTAAAGATCACCTTTTCCAAAGCCTTTTCTTAGTTTCAAATTTTCTTTTAATCACTTCCCTTCTCTCCATTCTCTTTTTCAATATAAAAAAAAGAAAAACACAAACTCCATTCTTTGTTACTTAACAAAAACACCGAAAAGCTTCTATCGCATTCCTCCTCGTGGACACGACCCGTTAGCCCAAAGCTACACGGTACTTTTCTACGTTTTCATTTTACAATCAGTTATAATGGAAACAGTAGTCAAGAGAAGAATTGTTATCTTTAAATCTTCTTTTTGAAGCATCTTGAATCGTCAGATTTGTATTTTTATAACAAAAGTTATGATCAAATTACTGAAAGATGCTCAGTCTGAATAATCAAAGGTTATATTCCCAAAATTTGGATTTAAATCCTAAATATGCTAAGAATATCCTTTATTCTTTTCTTGAAGAATAATTGATTTCCAATCAAGAATTTAATTTAATTTTTCTTTCAATCTCCAAATATGATTACCTCAATGTCTGAGTTTATTGGGCGTTTTGGGCTTGTTGGACTTTTTTCCTATTTTTCTCCTTTTTATAAAAGTCTGCACATCACTAAGTAAAAAGAGGTCAAATAGTAGAGTTTAATAAAAAATAAATAAGAAAATGTGACAATAAATATTAAATATTAGTGAACAATCACACCCGCACACCTACCTTTTGCTCATCCTCAAGCAAAATAAAGAAAAAAGAAAAACTAAACTGTCCTAACCTAACTTACTTTTGTAAAAATCACGACTGCACTTAGCATTTGCAACGAGCTGTTAAATCTCTAGGTTACCTATAGAGGATGAGTTTTATCTTATAAGAGTTTTCAGTAACTTGCACCCACAAAATCCATAAAAGAAAGAAAAATAAAATATTAGTATTTTTGAAAACTTATTTTTGAAAGAGAAAATATTTGAAAGATTTTTGCTAAAATCAGGCAATCTATAAGTCTTAGGATCACCAAATTATTCATTTCTATACTTAGCTCTATAAGAAAACTTGTAATGATTCAAACTATATTTCTCATCTAGTCTATTATTTTACCCTAAGTCATATGCACCTTTGTGACCGTGAAATTTTGACTCTGGGTTCTTTAACTCTAACTCTTATGCCTTATTTTATTTTTTTAAATATATTTGGTGGTATTATTCCTTAGTTCATTAGGCTTTCTAATCTGCCCATGTAACGAGCCTATTGTCAGTGACTCCCAAACCGGATGATTTTAGGGCACCGGGTGAGAAAACACCCCAAGTACTTAAGGACTCGAGCAAATAAGGTCACAAAATTAAGAATTTTATTATATAGAGTACTTTTAGGCGTGAATATTTATGCCTTATAAGGCATAAATATCCAATTTAATTAGAGAATTATATATATTCTTTTTTTAAGGCATAAGAATATTTATTTTTGAACCTTAAGTGTGTAAGAGTATAAAGCATGCATATTTCATCAAGGTAAAAATAAAGATTAAATTATTTTTTCAATTTCTTCCTAAATCTAGAAATCAAACAAATAATCTTATTTTGACCAAGTATAAGAAATCCTAATTATGATTCTCCTATTCCTTAAAATTAACTCAATTTCTTACAAAAAAAATGTATCAAAATATTGTTTCTCTTTTCAGAAAGTTTTTAAAAGTAAAGAATATGTTAAATTTTTTAAAAATTAAAAGAAAAGCTATGTTATGTTAGAACCCTCCCCTACACCAATCTCATGCATTGTCCTCAATGTATGAATGAATGCATAAATACATGAAAAGAAGAAAGGGGAGAAAAATATTATCTTAGGGTGGTGGTTCCGGTGGCGGTCGGATTGGGTCAAGCGTTGCTACCCAATCAAGATAATGTGGTGGTTCACGGAACCCACCTTTATTGACTTCTTTTCTATGTACATAATTACAATCCCTAATATGAATAGGATCATGAAAGATCCTATAATGAAACTTATTCCATTTACATGACCAGTCTTGAAAAATTATCACAAAGTCATCCTGGTCTATATCTATGTCCAACAAAAAACCGTCACTTGGTGGAATGCTTGATTAGGCTCAAGAATGATAAGTTCCGAAACCAATATTAACTCGAAAAAATTAACTTTAGGTTCGATATCAGTTTTGGTTCAAGAGTTGAGTCCAAATCAAAAAATTGAAACTCACATTCTTTTCCCATTAATGGAATGTAATAATCCAAATATGATGATTCAATTCTTGATCTATAGGCACGGGAATAAATGTTGGCTCAGGAAATTAGCCCAAATTGGGTAGTGATACCGGGGTCAATATAGATTCGAAGATGGGAACTGAATCATAAGGTTGGGTACCGGGGTCACATTCACATTCAAGTTCAATCTCATTGAATGGAAAACTTGCCAATTTGACCACAGTTTGGAATTGGTCAAGTTCAAATTTGTGTGATGAAATTGAGTCTTGATCAAAGTCTCCGAGACACCAAGATTCTTCTTCCTATCAATATGACTAGGAAAATCGGGAATGGTCGAACATATGTTAGGTAGAGTTTCCTCATTCCTATCTTTCACTATGCTGATATAACGACCTATTATGCTTCTATCCTATCGATAGATTGAAAAAAATTATTTTCGGACTACATGAAGTTTTTCATACTCCTATCTGAGTCCATAAGTTTTTCTTGTTGCGGGACTTGGAACATCGAGTAAGAATTTTGGATTTGGGAGTCTTGTGGGAATTGTGAGTCCATCATTTTCAGCTTTTGTTCTTGGGAGTCAATCATGGCTTCTATATTTTTCATAACCTCAGATTTTTCTTCTATTGGTTGATCTTGACTAAGAAAATTATAGGTTGAATGTTGGAATGGTGGTTGACAATATGACTCGGGGGAGTTGTATTCCCATTGACTCTGTGAAGAGTAGTGATGATTATTCCAATCATGTTCATAGTATTGGGACTGGGGCATGTCTTGATTCGAATAAAACCAATCTGTCACACTTGATTGGTTAAAGTTGTGATATGCTAGGGTGGTAATATCTGAGTCAAAAGAGGTCGGAATGTAATATGAATTACCATTAAAATTGAAAAAATTATTGTTATAAGCCATATCACATAAGACATGTCAAAAACAAATAAAAAGAAAAAAATCTAACCTAAGTTGGGGTAAACCTTAGACCTAAACGATTCCTAACTAGTTAGGCTGTCCACGAGGGGTATATTGTAGAATCTGACCACATGTTAATCGGCCAGGTAAGGATAAGATCAGTGGGAGGTATCTTGCCTAAGCAGCGGGCCTAATTATGCCAAACCACTGTTCTTTGAGGTTTCGCCTCATCAATTCCCAACCTTTGATACCGATCTGGCAAGTGTCAAATTTTAATCAACTTTCCTCTTAGGTTAGTCTCCTATTTGAATCCGAAATGTCCCTAGGGCCAACATCTACTCAGTTTTAGTTGCGCTTGGGTTAGTGAGTGAGGAGATTATTTGTGGCTAAGGGAGTGTAATGACTTTCTCACCTTATCTTGTTTATAGGACAAGCCCTTAATTCAGTTTAGTACAGTATACAAGTATATAGAAAAAGTAACACTCAAGCAATATTTCATATAAGAATGAACCTTATGCTAAATTCTATGCATACATACCTTGGATGCAGTACTCTTCAACAGTAATAGAAAATATAACGAAATAGACACGTGTCTAAATGCAAAGTCTAAACTGTTTTTAACATTTACAATCAACCTTTTACTGTTGAATTAGAAATGTATGTACAGTGAGTCAAACAAGAAAATAAATAGTTATAGATATTTAAACTTTACAATTCAGCCAACCTGCAAAAAAATACAGGTTACTAGCTCACTCAGATTGCCACGGAATTCAGCAAATTTAAGGGTTTCTGGGCTCTATTTTCTTGAGCAGAGTTCAGAGCCACTTATATGTCCATTGTAGCAAAATTTTTCTTGTTATTAAACCTGTACACCAAGAACAAAGAAGAAAACTAACCAAAAATATAAAATTAAAAAGAGAGTTACTTACTGTCCCTCCCTGGTAAAAGCGCCAAAATTTGAATGAGTTGAAACCTGCACACAGAAAACATAGAATTTCAGAAGTTAAGAATAAAATATATGCAAATTCTCAATACTACTGCTACATTAAGTGGTAATGCGGGTCGTGATCCATAAAGAGGGACTAGCGATGGAAATTTTTTGTAAGTTCTCTTTAGTTCACTTGAAATAGTTAAAGTTCTTCTTTTAGATCTTGAAAACAAAATGAAAAAAAAGTTATAGTTAAGTTAAGAAGAAAGTGGTAGACTGAGAAGGTCGAGAAATTAGAAATAGATTTATACAAAGAAATTAAAAAGAGTGAATAAAAGAGTTGGGAGATGGTGATGTTGGTGATCTAAACTAAAGAATTAAAAGAAAGAAAGAAAAACTAAAAGGACTTACCTACCTTTTCCAGTTGATGACTTACCTTGGATCGTTGGCACGTTTACCTTGCTTTGGAGGTGATCAACGTATAATCGATAAGATCGAGCTCAATCCCCATTCACATTACATCATCAAGACGAAAAAGAATGAAATGATAAAGAATCTTGAGGAGGAGATCATCATCACGAAATATCGGTGGCAAACACACAACAAGGTTATACTGATGCTACTAGACTTAAAGATACTCATCAAAAACCAAAAGAGAAAGTGAAAGAAAATAAGAATAAAGAAAAAGTAACTTTCAATTCGATTAAATACCAATGAAAGAAAAGATGAATACTTACACTGCTGTCACTCTTAGTACAAATACCATTCTCATTCCTTCATGAAATTCTTCTCTCCTCCAAGTTACATAAAGAAAATAAATTTACATTAAAAGAGAGAAAAACCTAGATTAAATCTATACAAGAATATATTCTACTCTCTTATTGTCTTCTGTATACTGAGAAAGCCCAGTATTTATAGGTAAAAATCAAAAGGGGAGAGTGTGAGAAGATAGGGGAGCAAAATGCTCCCTGTATCTTAACCAACTGGCCGTGAAAAAATGGCTTTGGCCGCATTTTCGTGGCCTGGGTGTGGCCAGGTGGTCACACCCGGGGGATGCTGATCCCTGATTTCTCGATCTCCTTTTATCTCTTGTTGGATTTTCAGATTTTAGTCATGGATTTGTCGAAATCTCCTTTGATCTTTGGTTTTAACCAATTGATTTGTAAAGATCTGTTTTAACCAATTGTTCAACTAATTTTATCTTCTTTGATTTGCCCTGATTTGCCCCAATTCTTGATTTGAATTTAATTTTGAATTAAATCAGAATTTGGGTAGACTTTGGGCTCGTTTTGTCTTCTTCTCCCTTTGTAATGGGCCTGCATTTTATTAAACAAAAATAAGACTAAATACATGATTTATTAGACAATAAATATGAAAATATGATATTGAAATATAGATGACCGATCACAAAGCTCGATTTGTAGTACAAGGTTTCTTGTAGAGACATAAAATTGATTATGAAGAAACAAACTCTCATATAATGGGTGTTTCTACTCTTTACTATTTGAACACTTTGATAGTCTTAGAAGGAATAAGCATGCGTCTTATGAATGTAGTTACAACATATTTATATAGGTCATTAGATAATGACATGTATATGAAAATTCTTGAAGGATTAAAGGTTCCTGAAGCACATAGTTCAAAATCCCGTAATCTATACTCAATTAAGCCGCAATGATCCTTGTATGGATTAAAACAATCAAGGCGCATGTGGTACAATTTTCTTAGTGTATTTTTATTAAATTAAGCCGCAACGATCCTTGTATGGATTAAAACAATCAAGGTTCATGTGGTACAATTGTCTTAATGTATATTTATTAAAAGAGCAGTATGTGAATAATCTCATCTGTAATTGTCTTAATGTATATTTATTAAAAGAGCGGTATGTGAATAATTTCATCTGTCCATGTATATTTATAAGGAAATAGAAAATTAATTTTTTATGCTTGTATTGTACAAATTACAAGGGGATACATTTAAGGAGACATGATCAAACACATATCACCGAAGTTTTTCTACACACATGAACTCCAAAAGAGACATAATGTCGATATTCAGCAAATACAGTCAAGTGACAATCTGACATATTTATTCATAAAAGTATTGCCGACATTGACATTCAAAAGCTGGTACATAAAATTGAAATACATCGTCTCAGAGATGTTACATGCTGAAAGTGGAGTTTATCTCATCAGGGAGAGCGTGTCATCAATAAGTCTACACACTGTACTCTATTTCCTTCATTCAAGTTTTTATCCCAGTGGATTTTCCTTGGCAAGGTTTTAACGAGGTAATGCCACACGCTCACCAGATGAGTATGAATATCTATTGATTTTATCTTAGTCCACGTTTTATCCCACTGGGTTTTGCTGGCGAGGTTTTTAACGAAGCATATTCATGGATAGTGGACATCCAAGGGAGACTGCTGTAAATGCATAAGTTAATGGATGACCACCATACCTCTTCACCTTATTTCTTGTAAATGTATATTGTGAATGCATGAGTTAGTGTGTGACCTCTTCACTCATTGCATGTAGAACCATCACTATGGACACCAAGTCCAAAATTCTCTAAAAGATAGATGAAATTTTGAGTTGCAAACTAGCTTGGATCAAGCATTCAAGTCCACCTCTTATCATCCTAAAACTCAGGGTACAAGCGTCAAGGTTTTGGGCATGTTGCGGTCAACTGTCCAAGTCCAGTCAAAGTAACTTAAGTTAAGAAATCATCTGTTACAAATTTAGAGTCCCTTTCTCATTTATTGCCAACTCTTAGTGTCGTTGTCTGTACTAGTCGTCAACACTTTCCTCCTCTACTACTAACACCAAGCCCATTCATAGTTGCTATTGATAAACTATATATAACAGAGTCAGAGTCTGACTCTGAGGAATTCATTACGAAGTGGAAGAACCTGAAGACTATGTTTCTGACAAAAAAATCCAGGGTGGTGACATTGAGGAGTCCAGTACTCCAATTCCTCCTGAGGCCACCCCAGTGATAACAGAGTTTGTGTTGTAATTTCAGGAGAGGATGCCCCCACGACCGGATCGACTGGGGCGACATAGCGGAAACAAATCACAGGATCTACTAAGGCAACGTGAAAAAGAGAAGAAGAAGATATTCCAAAGTAGATAGAAAGCCAACAAAAAATATAACACGATTCCACCGATCAAACATATATGTGTACGTCCATGGGAGAAGCGGGAGAAACTTTATAAAACTTTGAGAGAGTACAATAAGAATTATTTACACCTCACACAGAGAAGATTACAAGCCCTTGATGGTCTCCAAAAATAGCGAACCCTTGTGGCTAAGTTTCTATCACGAATCTCTCATCTAGATGAATTACACCCTTAGGAATTACAAATAAATTGGATTCTCTTTGAATACATTGAAGGTCACCCCTTAGGGGTTATTTATAGACCATAGAACTCTCCTAGTCCTAAACAAACTCCTTCATTTAGAATAAAGAAAACTTGAATACAAATCGGACTTAAAACACCTTCAATCAGAATAAAGGAAACTTGAATCTAACTTGGACTTAAACAGATTCAGAAAAAGAAACTGCCAAATACGACATTAATCAACCTTCACGATGTATCAATGTCATATTCCTAAACAATCTCCCCTTTGACTTGAATACGTTCATATCTGAGAATAGCCACCATGTTCCACGTGCTTGCATCCACGCACAATTCAACAAACTTGACTTCATCTCTATCTCACTTCCTCTTCTCCATAATCTCTTCATTAGGTTCACAACTTGATTAGGTCGAATAAGTTCAGGCCCAACCTGAACTTTATTACCCAATGATCTACTTGATCTATACAAGATCTATGAGAATTTCTCTACCATAGGAGTAACGATCTGGACTATTTTATTGCGTGCCTAGTCCAAATCTCCCTTCGGGGAACAACTGAACATTCGAGCTTTAATTCATTGTAGTCTCTGATTGTTCTACAACCGCTGCTTTCAAAGCCAGGGATAACTGCGTTCCACCAACTGTAACTTCTGAATTTTGAAATATATATACATTGTCGACATGTTCGGCATGAAACCTCAAATGGGCCTCTTTGAAAACTTTCATAAGATCATCTTTCAAACTGAAATAGAATCCTTCCCCTTGTGGGCTACAAGAGAGATGATATTGTACCTTGATTCAGGAACATGACAAACGCTTTGAAGAGTAGTGATGCATTCATCATGAGACCGAAACTGGATTATTCCATCGCTAATCACCTTGCTTGTAACAGAATTCCCCATGAAGACTTCTCCTTTTTGAACCGAAGTGTATGAAGAGAACATCTTCCTATTGGAACTGATATGCTGTGAACATCCAGAATCTATGACCCATCTATCTTTGTTACCAACTGGTCTGTCTGTAATAGATAGAACGTCACACTATTTTTCATCTTCTGCAACCAGTTCAGTGATATTAGCATCTAGTTATTCTTCTTTCGAAGCCAACACTCAGATCTAATGTGCCCCTTCTTATGATAATAGTTGCACATCAAATTCTTGTGTTTTGAGTTACCCGTGGGACTTCTATTATTACTCTTCTCTCTTGAATAATGAACTTTCCTAGAATCATCATTATGAGACTCACCTGTCAACTGGGTGTCAATTTTGTCCTTGTTAACCAGATGCTCCTTGACCTTATTGGCCTTGATTGTTGACTTGCCTTCATAGATGATAACTTTCCTAAAGCTCTTATATGAAGAAGGTAAATAATACAGTAATAGAAGTGTTTGATTCTCATCTTTTATTTTAACCTCTATCTTATCTAAATCATTGATAATAGAGGAAAATTCTGCAATGTAAGACGTGATAGGTGTAACTCATGCATGCAGAGAAGAAATAGACATTGCTTCAGAATCAGCCGATTCGTCAATTACTTCTTCAGATAGTGATCTTGAGCTCTTACAACGAGGATGTTGTTTTCTCTGTAGAAAACTCATCCAACACTTTGTCCACCAAGCAAAGCTGAATAGCCGTAAAGGCTTTCTCATCCAACTCCTGCCAAGTTTCTTCCTTCATGTCTTGAGGCTTTCCCCTCCTGAGTAGTGCTTTCTTTAACCCGCTCTGGGTAAGGATAGTGATCATCCTAATCTGTCACCTGTTGAAATTGATGACGCCATTGAACTTCTAAATATCAAACTTCACAGACATCTTTAAGTTGACCTTGCTCTTATACCAATTGTTGTGCTTTCAGGGGAGGACGCCCCCACGATTGGATCTACTGGGTGGCGCAGCGAAAATAAACCACAGGATCTATTAAGACAACGTGAAAAAGAGAAGAAGAAGATATTCCAAAGTAGATGGAAACCCAACAAACAATATAACATAGTTCACCGATCAAACAAATGTGTATACGTCTACGGGAGAAGCTTTATTAAAACTTTGGGTTGTACAATAAGAATTACTTATACCTCACACTGAGAAGATTACAAGCCCTTTATGGTCGCCAAAAATAGGGAACCCTTGTGACTAAGCTTCTATCACGAATCTCTCACCTAGATGAATTACACCCTTAGGAATTGTAAATTCATTGAATTTTCTTGGAATACATTGAAGGCCACCCCTAAAGGGTTATTTATAGACTATAAAACTCTCCTAGTCCTAAACAAACTCCTTCAATCAGAATAAAGAAAACTTGAATCCAACTTGGACTCAAAACACCTTCAATCAAAATAAAGAAAACTTGAATCCAACTCGGATTCAAAATAGATCTAGAAAAGAAAACTGCCAAATCTGATATTAATCAACCTTCACGACGTATTCACGTTATATTCCTAACAGTTTGTTGAAGTCACCTCTGTGACTACCGATATCCCACCTAAAGACAGTACTCTAATTTCTCCAAAACTCATCCATGTGATTACGAGGATTGCTAAAGTTCTTCATGAAGACCTTCCAGATAGACTATAACCGATGCGTGATATCTAACACGTCATTGATTTAGTCCCAGAATTTGGTCTTCCTGACTTGCCACACTATAAGATTGACCCTACCATGTATATTGAACTCAAAGGGCCAGTTGATGAGTTGTCACTAGAGATCAACTAACAATACTTTGTCCCAATAAATATTTATATTTATGAGGACAGGTTCTGGAGTTATATAATGACAAAAGGTGCAGGTCAGAAGGATGTTGTCATTTATGATTGATCTATATCCAAAAGTTTTGAGGATGCAGTTATGGGAGAATATAATACCTTACAGATTATCAACTTCTCTTCTATTACTGTTAAATTAATGGTGCATCTCCTGTGTCTTTACTTGTTTTCATGACTTTCATCTTCACTACCAAAATAGGTAAACTATCTTATACCTTTAGGATCATACCTCTGATAATCCCTTTTGATCGAGGTCGTGTGCATTGTTGATCTGATGATCCAAGTGCCTAAAACTTTTAATATCCAATAGGGAGTTAAAGTTTATTAACTATCTTTTGGAAGACTCCTTTATTAATGATAGGTACTAAGTTAAGCTCTCTACTGTACTTCATTATAGAGTTTCTGAGTCTACATTTTAAGCATAAACATCTGAGTCTGCATCGTATTACCACACACATGCAAGTTCTGCATATAGAAAATTAGTGATATATTTGAATAAGCAACGCTAACTATAAGTTATGGTCTGACAATGGGAAAAAAATTTAAACCTTTTAGTGTTGACAATTTTGTGATGGTTCGGATCATCCGAATTGATTTTCTCAGGAAACTATTAAAGATTTGCATGCCTGTAGTGCTGGACTTTTCAAAATCTTAGAAGAATTTAAATTATAATACTTATGTTATAGATCTGGCATCAGTTCTATTTTCAATATTGAAGACTAAGTGATTTACAAGGTCTTGATTTTTCATAAACAACCTACTGGTTGATGAGCCTTACCCCAAGCCAATTTTGAGAGTCCTTCATTTCTCTACTCTTATATATTCATCCTATACAGCAGAGAAAATTGATAATAATTTAGATAATGAATATATGGAGCAACTTGACTAGTAATCTGAGATGTAAGAAACAAACTTACAGCAGTAAGAGTGCAGCTTTGCAGTTGACTCGACGATGTCGAGCTCTATCCCATCTGGGGAGAATTCATGAGAACATCAGAGTTGATTTATGTATGTAGTATTTGTATTAATGATTTGATGTATTTGTTTTATGTATGAAGTATTTATATTTGTGATTTGGTGTATTTGTTTTAGGTATCTGTAGCAGTGGTGGTACTTATAGGCCATCTTGTGTAGTAGTTGTGTGTAGTTATGAGTGTGGTAATAGGTAGTTATTAATTGTAATGAAAAGTTGTGGATGTATGGCTATATAGGGCATGTTTGGTTGCAAGGAAGTGGGCTGAAGTAAGAAATGGGGAAGTATAACTGCTCACTTCCCGATCTATCCAAACACCATAAAAGGAAAATAAGAAAACCTATTTTTCTTTTCTCTTTTCTCTTTTACACAACCATTTCCTCACTTCGAGAGTGCTACAGTTAATTTTGTAGTCATGTAAATCTCATTTGTAATAAGTTGTGGTACAAAACAGTTAATTTTTTGATCATGTAAATCTCACTTGCATTCTAATTACAGTATATTTTTTATTTTTCTTAATTGATTTTATTTTAATATTATTTTGTGGTCAACTTTTTTGTCAACTTTTTCACTTTCACTTTCACATTATCATTCAAACACCGAAAAATACATAACATTTTCCAAACCACACTTCCTAATAACATCCAAACACCAGAAACCTTACTAATCAATTCTCAAGTTTCAAAGGGAACTATTACCACTTCCTCACTTTCACCGTTAACCAAACAGGCCCATAGGCCATTACATGTATCTTGTTTGAGATGATGAATGTTTAATGAAAACAATGCTTCTCTTCATGTCTCCTCTCTTCCTCCTTTCTCTTATGAAATGATGAATGAAATATGAAAAAATCCTTTGCTTGTTAACTCTCATCTCTGTTTTCCTCTCCTTAGTCTCTTCTTTATCTTTTATAACTCTCTCCACTACAGCGGCAACAACGAAGCAGCAGCCGCAGCAGCAGCAAAAGCAACCACAGAAGAAGCAGCAGCTGTAGAAGAAGAAGCAGCAGCAACAACAACTGTAGAAACACCAGTAACTGAACAGCAGCACTAGCGGCAAAATATTAGCAGTGCCAGCAACAGAACAGCAGTAGTATTAGTAGAACTGCAGCAATACACAGCATCAGCAACAGCAGACACAACAACGTAACACACAACAACAGCAAAAGCTTTAACAGCATCGCGACAACATAGCAGCAGCGATGTCCAGTCCAAGTCCATCTGTAGAGTTTAATGACAAGTATGATGATGATTTCTTTATTTGTGAGGTTATTGATTAGTCTATAATTCTGCATTATTACATTGCATTTTCTCACCAATTTATGAATAAAATGTCGGTCTAAACCGTGTTTTGGCCTCTCTTGTAGGTAAATCAAGAGTGTAAGGGCAAAGAAGTAATAAGAGCTTAATTAAACCCATTTTAGGGTAATTAAATCCGCATTACTAGAAGGCCAAGCAAGGGATCTTCTAGAAGATACGTCGAACCTAGATCTTTGCTCACGTCAGACGAATGTTCGGGCGAAATTATCAGAAATGGGATATACTAGGAAGATCTTAGAAGCGTGACGCATCCCCACACCAAAACCAGGGAGCTAACTCCTTGGTTTTGCCGCGGATCCGTGGCAATATGGTGGGGCCACACGTCGATTTTCGACGCGTGGCTCCGTCTCGTCTTCTAGAATCATTCTTCGCCTATAAATACCCCTGTAGAGGTCCAGAACGAGGCAATTTTTAATTTTAGGCTAGGATTTCTATGTTTTAGGGTAGTGTAGGTAGGTGTTCTTCATTTCATTTCTTTCCCCGTCTCGTCTTCTAGAATCATTCTTAGCCTATAAATACCCCTGTAGAGGTCCAGAACGAGGCAGTTTTTGATTTTAGGCTAGGGTTTCTATGTTTAGGGTAGTGTAGGTAGGTGTTCTTTATTTCATTTTTTTTGTATTTTCTTTTCTTTTTAGATCTTATAGTAGGACTGAGAGATTCAGAGAGAGATAGAGAGGGATTGATGTAATAGATGGTGACAATCTATGTAAAGGTGCCTCCTTTCTTCTCCAATGTAATCTTCTCCATCTTCTACATGATGCTTGGCTAACTTTTCTTCTTATCATGGCAGTCTAACTACTAACCACTAACCATCTAACTACTTACTTGATAATCCACATGAATAGCCTCACAAGGCCTTGCTCTTGCAAGAGCCATTGATGGCTCATGATGATGGATTCTAACATTCTAACATTTCTAACACCTAACCCACTAACTTGCTAACTTGCAATGTCTTCTTTATTTCATGCTCACCTCTAACCGGTTTTGATGATTTAACAAGTAGCTTGCAACTTGTTAGTGGTATGGATGTGTTGTTTGAATGTAGAAGAATAATCTTATGAGCCATGCTTTGTATCGTCTCTTGAAGCAAGGATTAGTGATGGTCAAGGATCCATGTGAGGTAACTATCACTAAGAGGTTACCATGGTTAGTGGAGCAATTAGTAGTTAGTAGCCATGAGTTTTCTTTTATCTTGTTTTAAAAATTATTTCCAAAATTCTTTTCTCATTTTTCTATCGATGTTTTCACCATCCTCTTAGTTCACCTTTGTTTCATCTTCTTTTCTATTTTATTTTCCAAACCACTTTTCTCTTTTGTTTCTACATCACCGTGTTCATCGCTCTCCTCATCTACCACATGCTTTATTTTCTTTTCTTTTCTTTTATTTTCTTTTTGTAATTCTTTAAACAAAGAAGACTTGTTAACAAACGACGTGAATAGAGACTGTTAATGCTTCTATCGCCTTCCGTCCCTATGGATTCGACCCGTTAAGCCAATGCTATAACGGAAGTATCAAGGGAACATTAGCACATACAAGCTTTTCATTGGTTTTACAAAACACGTGTTTTTGAGTGCTAGTTCCGCCCGATCACAATTTTTAGCGCCGTTGCCAGGGACGGGAATGGTTTTTGACTTCACGTTTTTGTTAACATTTTTCTTCTCTGTTTTGGTGTGCAGGACATTCTTTACAGGATTTTAACATTGCAGAATAAACACTAGCTTTGCATCTTCCTGCTCTAGAAAGCAGGGACCCAGCTTCTAAAGAAACGCCGCGCAACCGCGACTTTTGCCGCGAAAATGCGGCTATGTTATGATAATTGTATATCTTGTTATGCTGGGATGTGTTCATTGTAATAGCTAGTGGATCTGTACTATTACTCCGCAATAAACTAAAGAACTAAAATATGGTATTTGGATGCTTTTAAAATGGTTTAGACATTTGCATTTAGGCACGTGTCAATTCAATTTCAATATATTGTATTTTGTTCTATTGTTGTGATCTGGATTGAGGTGTACATATGGCATTACATATAGCATAAGACAAATACGTGGGTGATTTACTCGCTTTGTGTTATACTCTTGTCTATATTGCACACTGCACGAATTGAAATTAAGGGCAAAACCCATACAAGATAAGGTGGGATTTCATCATCCTTCTTTAGCCCAAAAATCACCTCCCCACTCACACAACCCAAGCCCTAATAAAAATTGATAGACGTTGTCCCCTAGGGACATCTCAGACTCATTAAGAGATTGACCGAGGGTGGAACTTGTTTTAAATCTTACTCTTGTGAAATGGTGTCTAAGGTTGGGGATTAAGAGGTTACGCCTCGAAGATACCGTGATTTGGCGTAATTAAGGCCCGTTGCTTACGCACGGATACCTCCCACCGTATTTTACCCTTACCTGGCCGATTAACTTGTGGTCGGATTCATGCAACAACCTCCCTTGGGTAATCGACCAGTTAGGAGTCGTCTAGGTCTACGTCAACCTTAATATAGGCTTGGTTTTGATTTTCTTTTTTTTGTTTGTTGTTTGATTTTTATTTTTTGTGATTGTTTGTGAAATGAAATTCAACAATAACAATTCTTTCAATCCTAATATGAATCTATATTTCACACCGATCCCATTTGTTTCGGATAATTCCAACCCGGTTTTTCACAATATGAACCAACCAAATACACCGGGTTGGTCTTATCCGAATCAATACAACCCATACCCACAATCTTATGACTATAATTTCCAAAATAATTTCAATTCTTCACAGAGTCAATGGGGATTCACCTCCCCCGAGTTAAATTTTCAACCTCCTTATCCACCGTGTCCACCTTGTCCACAATTTACACAATATTCATTCCCCGATTTCGCTTCCTATACTCCTTTTTCTGGACCTTCCATTGAAGAAAAATCCGAACTAGAAAAGAGTATAGAAACCAATCTACAAGAGGCCTAGTGACAACGTCAGAAAATATTAGCCTCTCCAATTCCACAATATTTTCAAGAGTCTTACTCAGTTTCACCTCATCATAATGAACAACCATCTGCCGTGGAAACGAGTAAGGAACTCTTGCGTGAGTCCAAGCCACAATCTAAAAATCTGATGGACTCATGACTTCACCATAATTTTCAGAAAAAATCTTTTCAAGCCCAATCACAACAAAACGATGAACCAATCGACTATGAAAAGATGCTTGAAATCATGACTCAAGCTCAAATGGCTCATAATCATGAGATAGATTTGATGGTCAAAAGTCTTCATTCTCATCCTTTGACCATTCCTGATGTCACTAACCATTCTGTTAGAGCTAAAGAGTCATGTTGTTTTGAAAACCAAGATTCAATTTCAGCACACCCATCTGCACTTGACCAAACTTCAAATGTTGAAAATCCCATTGACATTTTGGCAAGTTATCCTTTTCCTGAAATTGAACTTGAGCATGAATATGATCCTGAACTTCAACTTGGTAATTTAATTTCATTTTCTGATTCAATATTGACTGAGGTGTTTTTACCTGAATTCAGGCCTTTTCCCGAGTCAATATTGGATCCAGTGTCAGTCCACTGTGAAATTGAATCACCAATCATTTTTGATCATATTGAACTTGACCAATTTCATACTTTTGAAAGTCCCATTGATAAATTGGCAAGTTCTCATTTTTATGGAATTGAACTCAACGTGGAATGTGACTTTGATCCTCAAATTTGTGATCCAGCTCAAATTCCTGAATTAATATTGATTCCAGTTTTTTTACCCACATTGAGTAACATTTTAGAGTCAGTTTTGGTTCCCATACCTGTCATTCCTGAACTAAAATCACCAAACTTAGAAAGTCACATTCCATCATGGGAAAATGAATGTGGAATTGAGTTTTAACTTCTTGATTTGGACCCACTTCCTGAACCAATCTCGACTCTCGAACCTTTACTTGACTTAAGTCTTTTTCCTGAGTCTATATTGGTTCCTGTACTTCTTAAGTCCAAATCAATCATTCCATTCTGGGACAATGGTCTGGATAAATTTTACTCTGAAATTATTTTGAAAATTTGAAAATTAGATAGGGTAAAATTCTTAATAAAAATCATAAATATATACATCATTTTAGTAGGTTGTATTATAGAGGTCTATGGTGGGTTCCTCCGGACTCCACGCAAGTTGGATTGGGCCGCATTTCGTGGACCAATCAGACCACCACTAGAACCACCACCTTGAGGTGATTTTTCCTTCCCTCGCTATTTTTTTCATGCATACATACATCACAATGCATTGAGGACAATGCATGAGATAAGTGTGGGGGAGGGTTTACTAACATAGAGTTTTTAGATTTTCTTTCTTTTACACTTAGGATACTTTTAGAAATCTTCTCTTTTATATAGGAATTTTCTCTTTCTTTAAAAACTTTTTGAAATAAAAGACAAAGTTTTGATCTATTTTTAAGAAAATTAAGATGATCTTAGAAACTAAGAAAACCTCAATTATGACATCTTAAACCTAGTCGATATAATGGATCTTATTTAAAATTATAGGTTAAGTATAAAAGATTGTGGAGATAATTTTATCTTGAATTTTTTGCCTTAGATAGTTTGCACTTCACACTTACACAATTTTTGAGATGAAAAAAAAGACTTAAAATGCCATAAAGCAAAAATAAATAAAAATAAATAAATATATATATATATATATATATATATATATATATATATATATATATATATATATATATATATATCACTTATTAAGCTGGATAATTATACCTCAAGAAACATGATTATTCACGCCTAACAGTGGTCAAAAGAAACAAATAAATCCCCCTTAGTTTTGTGGCCTTGTTTACTCGAGTCCTTAAACCCGAGGGATGTTTTGTCATCTGGTGTCCTAAAACCATCTGGTTTGGGAGTCATCGGTTATAGGCTCGCTACATGGGTGAACTAGAAAGCCTAAGAAAACTAAGGGAAGAAAAAAGAAGAAAAAGAAAAAATAAAAATAAATGGTTTGATGGTTAGAGTTGAAATCCCAGAAATCTTCACTGTCACAAAGTGCATATTATCTAGGTTTTATGAAAGATAAAATATTCAATCCAATTTCGAATTCTTACCTTAATTGAAGATAAGATCTTGCATAGAGACTAAGTTTAAGGAAGATTAATTTTTGGTGTACTTATAATCTTAGATCGCTTATATTTTTGCAAAAATATTTTGAAAACTTTTCTCTCTTTCAAAATGTGTTTTCAAAATACTAACATTTGTCTTCTTTCTTTATGGATTTTGTGGGTGCAATCCACTAAAAACCCTCAGGAGACAACACTCCTCCTCTAGAGCAACCTAGAGGTTTAACGGCTTGTTGCACACGCTCAGTGCAATCGCGTCACCTGCGAAAGTGGTGTAATAACATATGTAGTATAATTTTTCTTTTCTTGTTTTGCTCGGGACGAGCAAAAGATAAGTGTGGGGGTGTGATTAGTCTACAATTCTGCATTATTATATTGCATTTTTCCACCAATTTATGAATAAAATGTCGGTCTAAACCGTGTTTTGGTCTCTCTTGCAGGTAAATCAAGAGTGTAAGGGCAAAGAAGTAATAAGATCTTAATTAAACCCATTTTAGAGTAATTAAATCCGCATTACTTGGAGGTCAAGCAAGGGATCTTCTAGAAGATACGTCGAACCTAGACCTTTGCTCACGTCAGACGAATATTCGGGCGAAATTATCAGAAATGGGATATACTAAGAAGATCCTAGAAGCGTGACGCATCCCCGCACCAAAACCAGGGAGCTAACTCCTTGGTTTTGCCGCGAATCCACGGCAATTGCCACGGATCCGCGGCAATATGGTGGGGCCACGCGTCGATTTTCGACGCGTGGCCCCATCTCGTCTTCTAGAATTATTCTTCGCCTATAAATACTCCTGTAGAGGTCCAGAACGAGGCAGTTTTTGATTTTAGGCTAGGGTTTCTATGTTTTAGGGTAGTGTAGGTAGGTGTTCTTCATTTCATTTCTTTTGTATTTTCTTTTCTTTTTAGATCTTGTAGTAGGACTGAGAGATTCAGAGAGAGATAAAGAGGATTGATGTAATAGATGGTGACAATCTATGTAAAGGTGCCTCCTTTCTTCTCCAATGTAATCTTCTCCATCTTTTACATGATGCTTGGCTAACTTTTCTTCTTCTCATGGCAATCTAACTACTAACCATTAACCATCTAACCACTTACTTGATAATCCATATGAATCTAATAGCCTCACAAGGCCTTGCTCTTGCAAGAGCCATTGATGGCTCATGATGATGGATTCTAACATTCTAACATTCCTAACACCTAACCTCACTAACTTGCTAACTTACAATGTCTTCTTTATTTCATGCTCACCTCTAACCGGTTTTGATGATTTAACAAGTAGCTTGCAACTTGCTAGTGGTGTGGATGTGTTGTTTGAATGTAGAAGAATAATCTTATGTGCCATGTTTTGTATTGTCTCTTGAAGCCAATGATTAGTGATGACCAAGGATCCATGTGAGGCAACTATCACTAAGAGGTTAGCATGGTTAGTGGAGCAATTAGTAGTTAGTAGCCATGAGTTTTCTTTTATCTTGTTTTAAAAATTATTTCCAAAATCTTTTTCTCATTTTTCTATCGATATTTTTACCATCCTCTTAGTTCACCTTTGTTTCATCTTTTTTTTTTATATTGTTTTTCAAACCAATTTTATCTTTTGTTTCTACATCAACGTGTTCATCGCTCTCCTCATCTACCACATGCTTGATTTCCTTTTCTTTTCTTTTATTTTCTTTTTGTAATTCTTTAAACAAAGAAGACTTGTTAACAAACGACGTGAATAGAGACTGTTAATACTTCTATCGCCTCCCGTCCCTGTGGATTCGACCCGTTAAGCCAATACTATAACGGAAGTATCGAGGGAACATTAGCACATACGAGTTTTTCATTGATTTTACAAAACACGTGTTTTTGAGTGTTAGTTCCGCCCCGATCATTTATTTCAAAGCAAACTAATTATTAGTTGAACTACAAATTAGTTAATTCATCTCTAAAGTATTATCTCTATCTCATGTTGTCTACTATATGGTGAGGTGTGTGATTCTGTAAATTCTGTGATTGTTTATCATTGATATTGAAATTAGAACTTATCATTCATGATATATGTATTGTAATTAGATTTAGTTAAGATTAGAAATGTTCAAAACTAGCATGCAATCCTTTATAAAATCCATCTGTTTGACATTTTTAGTTTTTCATTGCTCTCCTACCGAAGATCTTTATATTTGGTGAAACGTGGCGAGTTCGATTACATCACTGATTCCCTACATGGCACACACGCACCGTTTCACATCACTTCTTTTTTGTAAATGCATATTGTGAATGCATGAGATATTGGGTTGCTTTTTCATCTTCCTCCTTATAACCTATGCTTCTATATACCTATAAATTGTGGCTACAAGGAAGAATGAAAAACACACGAGTTTGAAGACAATTTCTCTTGACTTTCTCTCTCATTTCTCTAAATTTTTCTTAGTGTCATAGCAACAGTCACCATTGTTGAACCACAGTTTTACTAATATATATTTTTTTTCCTCTGATAAATGTTAGGTATATGTATATATGTATTGTAAAAAAAAATAATATTAACTCTTTTGTTGGGCTGCATCAACACCCCACTCAGAGAGGAACTGACTTTTGTCGGTTCTGCAGCTCCGAACACAGTTTGCTCCAGCTGAAGCTACCATATCGATGGCTGAGGACGGGCCAAATCCACCATCCACCGGCATGAACAAAGCGAAATGATAATATTAATTAGGTCAAATAAACAGAATCCAGTCAGCATCACATTAATTAAAGCCTGACTATGTCTTGGTCACTATCAATTCTGCATAAGATCTAAACATCACGTGGTCCAAACCCAATCTACATCTGAACCAAGATCAAACATGTGATTCAGACCTGGCAGAAATGAGGCAGCATACAAGCCAACAGCCCCCACCAAACACATCCAAAGAATACCAGAAGCTCACAAAATTGTAATCACAGATGAACCATTAACAATTAGCTAATCCAGTTTCGGCATAAGATTTTGAGAGAGGAGGACAGAAAGATGCAATTACTTAATGAAAGGGACAGTGCCTAGTGAATTTAGCGATGGTGGCCTCTATATCAAGTGAAGGGTGCTTCTTTCTCAATTGCACGTACCTGATAAGCAAAGGGATTCATTCAATTGCAACTGCCATTAACGGACAAGTTTGGGTTAATTGGCAACATGACAAGTACATCAAGTAGTCTCTATGAAAAATAGAAAGAACTGGACATGATCTTCCAAGAAACTTTGACACTTGACATGACAGAACATATGCCACATTGTACATCTTTTTTAAATATAATTGGATGCATGTGTCAAAAGGTAATTAGGACAATAATTAGTGCGTACTTTGGTATAACAGATTGAGGTAAACCTGCACAAAAAATACGAGATTTCAGGACTTATAATAAAATTGTGCAAGTGCTCAATTCTTCCGCTATAGCAAGTGGCTATGCGGGTCGTGATCCACAAGGAGGGTTTGCGATGGAAGCTTTACGTTTCTTTATTGAAATCGTTATGAAAATAAGCGAAAGTTCTTCTCTGTTTTAAAATTATAAAAATGAAAAAGAAAGTTATAGTTAAAGTTAAGAAGAAAGTGAAAGATGAAGAAGGTGGAAAAATCAGAAAACAATAAAAGCGACTATGTACAAATGGAGTGAGTGGAGAAGAAAGAGTTGGAAGAGGAAGAAGTGGTGATCTATACTAAAGAAATAAAAGAAAAGAAAGAAAGAAAAGTGAAGAAATACTTACCTAGGTTGATTGATGACTTACCTGGAAACCTTTTGCAAGTTCTACCTTTTTACTTCGGAGGCGTTCAACGCATAGATCATAAACTCGAGCTCAGTCCCCGTGCACATTATATCGTCAAGCATATCAAGAACGAAGTGATGCGGATCTTGGAAGAGGAGAACGTCTTCATGAACTATCGCTGGCTCTCACGTAGCTTAGTTATATTTGCTTTGGAATTCACTTGTAGACTCAACAAATACAACCAAGGTAAAGTGGAAAGAGGAAGAGGAAAGCACAACAAAAGAAAATAAAAGTAAAGAAACGAACATAAATAAAAGTTTACCTTTATTGCTTAAAACAATGAAAGAAAGGAGGAGGGTACATCGGTGTCACTCTCAACATATGCCTCTCTCTCTTACTTACATGAATCATCATCTAACCTAAGCTACATACAAGTTACATAAAAGAAAAACCTAAACTACAAAATGGAAAACTAGTCTAAACCTAACTCTGCATGGCGTCCCATTTCAGCACAAATAATGGCCTTTTATAGGCCAAAAACCCAACAACCAGGATCCCGGGGAGATCGGGGGAGCAAACGTTCCCCCTAACTCCCCAACAAAGCCGCGGAAACGCGGCCCAAGCCGCGTTTCCGCGGCCAGGGTGTGGCCAGATGGCCACACCCTGTTGGTGGGTTTCTCTGGGAGTTTCTTCTGCCTTTATCTTTAGTTTGTTTCTTCGTTTGGGTCCAGGATTCTGACGAAATGGCCTTGGATTCTTGGCTTTAACCGATCGATTCTGAGAGGATTCTTCTCAACCGGTTTCAACCTCTTGATTTTGCCCTGATTTAGTGAGTGCGAATTAATTCTGATTTAATTCAGAATTTTGGTGGGCTTTGGGCTCATTTCTCTTCAACTCCTTAAAGATTGGGCCAGCAAATAAATCAAACAATTAATTAGGACAATGCAGGCTTTTATTCTATAATAAGTATGAACATATGATATTAAATATGCAACATTAGCGACCAATCACACACCCCCATACCTATCTTTTGCTCGTCCTCGAGCAAAACAACTAAACTATACTAAGGATTATTAGACCACTTTCGCAGGTCGCGCGATTGCACTGAGCATGTGCAACAAGCCGTTAAACCTCTAGGTTCCCCCTAGAGGATGAGTTTTGTCTCGTGAGGGTTTTCAGCGGATTGCACCTACAAAATCCATAAAGAAAGGGAAATAAAGAGTTAGTATTTTCAAAAAGCATTTTGAAAGAGAAAAATATTTGAAATATAATTGTAAGATCTAAGCAATCTATAAGTTATAGGAAGACTGAATTTTTTATTCCTAAACTTAGTCTCTATTCAAAAATTTGTTATCAAATGATAGAACGGTTGACTTGGACTCAGGAAGGACAGGAACTAATACCGACTCAGGAAGGTAACTTAAGTCAAGTAAAGGTTCAGGAGTCGAAATTGGTTCAGGAATAGGGTCCAAGTCAAGAAGTTGAAACTCAAGTCCACATGTATTTTCCAACAATGGAATGTGACCTAATTTGGGAGATTCCAGTTCAGGAATGATAGGTGGAGGAATCAAAACTGACTCTAAAATATTACTCAAGTTTGGTAACACAACAGGAGTCAATATTGATTCAGAAAGTTGAACTGGATCACAGACTTGAGAATCTAGGTCACATATCTCATTGAGTTCAATATCAAAAATTGAGAACTTGCCAATTTGTCAATAGAACTTTCAAAATTGTATAATTGGTCAAGTTCAATATGATCCTCAAAGACGGGGGATTCAATTTCATGATGAATAGGCACAGGATCCAATGTTGACTCGGAGAAAAGATCGAAATCAGGTGAAGATACCGGAGTCATAATCGAATCAGGAAGTAGAATTGAATCACTAAGTTGGGGTTCAGGATCATATTCATTTTCAAGTTCTATTTCAGGAAAAGGAAAACTTGCTAAACTGTCAATATCTTTTTCAAAATTTGGAGTTTAGGCAAGTTCAAATGGTTGTTCTGAAATGGAATCTTGATTTCCAAAACTACATGACTCTTCGGCTCTAACAGAATGGTTAGTGACATCAGAACTGGTCCAATGGTGAGAACGTAGAGATTCGACCATCATATCTATGTCACGGTTACGAGTGTTTTGAGCCTGAGTCATGGCTTCAAGCATCTTTTCATAGTTGATAGGTGCATTGTTTTGATGAAAAGATGAAGAATTGTCTTGGAAGTGGTAGTGAAATTGTGAGTCCATCAGATTTTGGGATTTGTGTTTGGACTCACGCATACTCATTTCCAAAATTGATGGTTTCCTATTTTGGACGGGTGGAACTGAGTATGGCTCTTGAAAATATTGTGGACTAGGTGGAGAAGGAGGACAAGTTGGTTGATAATTATGCTCAGGGGAGGTGAATCCCCACTGACTCTGTGAAGAGTTGAAATCGTTATAGAAATTATAGTCATACGATGGGGGACATGGGTTATATTGATTCGGATAAGACCAATTCGGCACACTAGGTTGGTTAAAGTCATGATATGCCGGATTGGTAATATCCGAAAAAGAGTTTGATGTGTAATATGGATTATTATTGAAGTTGGAAAAATTGTTATTATAAGCCATATCACACAATAGAATACACAAAAAAAAAAGAAAAGCAAACAAATAAACAAAAAAGAAAGAAAAAATTCTAACCTAAGTTAGGGTAGACCTAGACCTAGACGACTCCTAACTGGTTAGACTGTCCACGGGAGGTTTAATGTAGACTTTGACCACAAGCTAATCAGCCAGGTTAGGGCAAGATTGGTGGGAGGTTTTCCGTCAAAGACGTTCCTTAATTAAATAACCACCAATCTTCGGGCTTTCGGCCCTTAATCCCTTTCCTAGACACTGATTTGGCAAGAGTCAAGTTCCAACACCTTTCCCCCTTAGGATAATCTCCTAATTGAGTCCGAGATGTCCCTAGGGCCAACGTCTACTCATTTTAAGTTAGGCTTGGGTTAGTGAGTGCTTGGATTCTGATTTTTGGGCTAAGGAAGGGTGATTAAATCCCCACCTTATCTTGTTATTGGGTTGATGCCCTTAAAATCAATTAGTGCAAGTGTACAAGATATGTAAGATTCACTCAAAGCGATATAAATCAACCAAGAAGTGAGTCCTATGCTAAATGCAATGCATACGTACCTTGCTCCAACACTCTTCAACAGTAAAAATAAATGAATTGAAAAAAAACGCGTGCCTAAAATGCAAACTTCTAATCAATTTTTAACTTTTGCAACAAACGTTTTACTGTTGATTATTTAGCAGGCTTATGTGATGGCATATAGGAAATAAAGAATTGCAGAGAACTAGAATTTGTAAAGCAAGCAGCCCTGCAAAAACCTGTTAGTAGTCAACTCGTCCTTGCCGCGGATCCGCGGCTTTTGCCGTGGAAACGCGGCAATTCAGAGGGCCCTTGGTCTCTGCTTTCTAGAGCAGAGGCCTAAGGCCACTTGTATGTCACTGCAATATTAATTTCCTGCTTTGATTGCCCTGTAACCTGCAACAGAGAAGAAAATTCGTTTAGTTCTAAAAAAAAGTTCAAAAAAAATTCAGATTTCAATAAAAAACATGTTACCCTCCCCGGCAACGGCGCCAAAATTTGATTGAGGTAAACCTGCACAAAAAATACGAGATTTCAGGACTTATAATAAAATTGTGCAAGTGCTCAATTCTTCCGCTATAGCAAGTGGCTATGCGGGTCGTGATCCACAAGGAGGGTTTGCGATGGAAGCTTTACGTTTCTTTATTGAAATCGTTATGAAAATAAGTGAAAGTTCTTCTCTGTTTTAAAATTAAAAAAATGTAAAAGAAAGTTATAGTTAAAGTTAAGAAGAAAGTGAAAGATGAAGAAGGTGGAAAAATCAGAAAACAATAAAAGCGACTATGTACAAATGGAGTGAATGGAGAAGAAAGAGTTGGAAGAGGAAGAAGTGGTGATCTATACTAAAGAAATAAAAGAAAAGAAAGAAAGAAAAGTGAAGAAATACTTACCTAGGTTGATTGATGACTTACCTGGAAACCTTTTGCAAGTTCTACCTTTTTTCTTTGGAGGCTTTCAACGCATAGATCATAAACTCGAGCTCAGTCCCTGTGCACATTATATCGTCAAGCATATCAAGAACGAAGTGATGCGGAGCTTGGAAGAGGAGAACGTCTTCATGAACTATCGCTGGCTCTCACGTAGCTTAGTTATACTTGCTTTGGAATTCACTTGTAGACTCAACAAATACAACCAAGGTAAAGTTGAAAGAGGAAGAGGAAAGCACAACAAAAGAAAATAAAAGTAAAGAAACGAACATAAATAAAAGTTTACCTTTATTGCTTAAAACAATGAAAGAAAGGAGGAGGGTACATCGGTGTCACTCTCAACATATGCCTCTCTCTCTTACTTACATGAATCATCATCTAACCTAAGCTACATACAAGTTACATAAAAAGAAAAACCTAAACTACAAAATGGAAAACTAGTCTAAATTTAACTCTGCATGGCGTCCCATTTCAGCACAAATAATGGCCTTTTATAGGCCAAAAACCCAACAACCAGGATCCCGAGGAGATCGGGGAGCAAACGCTCCCCCTAACTCCCCAACAAAGCCGCGGAAATGCGGCTTGGGCCGCGTTTCCGCGGCCAGGGTGTGGCCAGATGGCCACACCCTGTTGGTGGGTTTCTCTGGGAGTTTCTTCTGCCTTTATCTTTAGTTTGTTTCTTCGTTTGGGTCCAGGATTCTGACGAAATGGCCTTGGATTCTTAGCTTTAACCGATCGATCCTGAGAGGATTCTTCTTAACCGGTTTCAACCTCTTGATTTTGCGCTGATTTAGTGAGTGCGAATTAATTCTGATTTAATTCAGAATTTTGGTGGGCTTTGGGCTCATTTCTCTTCAACTCCTTAAAGATTGGGCCTGCAAATAAATCAAACAATTAATTAGGACAACGCAGGCTTTTATTCTATAATAAGTATGGACATATGATATTAAATATGCAACATTAGCGACCAATTAATAACTGATTTGACTTTACTTGAAGCAATTCTAGCCTTGAACCCTTCAACATAAATTTCAAAGCATTGCAACAGTGTTGCGGTTGCGCTATTCTTGACAACAACTAATTGAGGAACTCCAAACAGACAGAGGAAGATGTTGCCGAGAAGTACCCAAAAGAATAAGAACAAAAACCAACAAGAGAGAAAGCAAATACAATATTTAACGAGGTTCGACAATTTGCTTACGTTCTTGAGGCAAGGGAGAGAGATCTTATTGATTCAGTAATCAAGTACAAGTATTTTCAGAGATACAACTCATGAGGACTCTACCCCTTTATTTATAGTCAGAGAGTCCTAGGGTTTTAGAAAACCACAATTGGATTCCACTTCAAAACAGAAAACAAGTCCGAATTCGAACATGAGAGCAAATTCGCCTGTCGGTTGACCGGCCGGTCGACAAACCCTGTCCCTTACTCGACCGGTCGATCGACCAAGACCAACAGAGAGCCAAACTGTGCCAGTCGGTCGACTGTTCTCCTTATCACGGTCGACCAAGCGGTCGATCGTGCTGCACCTGTGCACGTCGTGCATGGCGGTCGACCGGGCCCTGTTTTGGTAAAAATGCTACAAACTGCCTCCTTGCTCCTTCTGGATCTGCGCTATCTCTTCTAATAAGTTTAAAAAACTCTTTCGATATATTTTATCTCTTCTTATCTCCTCTCTCCCTACAATTCTCCACCTCGGTGAGGATTTTTCAAATCTGAGCCGAACTCCAATGAACATCTGGCGAAATCGACACACGATCTCGGCGAAATTGACACACAATCTCAGCTTAAGCATTCCGAACGAAATCAACACACGATCTCCACTTGGCCAACAGATGAAACTGTTTCCTATAAAACAAATCACTAGCACACATACAATTGATTTCTAATGATCACACCAGATCCAAATTGAGTTTGTCATCGCCTCTAGCAACTCTCTCCAAACTCTATTATTAATTGTCTTGATTTCAAACTTCAGCTCAGCTATCCAAACGATATGCACCATATAGGCCTTCCCATCACTCCACCGAAGAGAAACAACACCATATGAGCTGACCAACAAACGTGTCTACAACTCAGCAACTGAATGGAACACCATTCCAAATGATCTATGGAAGAACCCAATATGAGCCAACACTGACTCTCCAACTGACTGGCTCTCCAATCCAAATGTCTTCAAGATGGTCCAACCAAATCTGAGTAGAGCACACCAAATACCAATATCGGCTCAACAACTGGATGCACATCCCTTATGCAAACTCAATTATATTCTCACCAGAAGATTAAATGTTCATCGAGATCACAACACTTCACCTTTATGTGAAGTTCAACTCTTCACCTCTGCGTGAAGTCCAAATCAGCTTCCTCTACGAATTCTCGAGAATCTAAATACACCAAATAGCTTCATACGGGTTGCATCACGGCTGCGCCTAAGTGGCTGCCTACGTACCTTGCCCAAGGGATCAAACCATCCGTAGTTCAATATACGAGCTCTACCGAGCTCAAGCAACTGTAACTAGATCTTCAACAGCGAACTGAACTGGCTGAGTCATATGAACCTCCTTTCTAATACCGTCATTGAGAACAACGGCCTTCAATTTGTCATGATTACCAACTTGCGATTCATGCTTTTCACCCATCTTCGTAGATTTATCTTGGTTCCAATGGCTGCAAATAATTTAACATTCCCATCAATATCTTCAACCTGTTCAGCATTAAAACTGGCTACATAATCTCTATCCGGTGTCACACCAATAAAGTCCTTACTGATACCGAACTAATTAGATTTGTGGAGTAGCATCAACCTCCACCCGTTGCGATACATTCTTGGTCTTCGTCCTCTCCACCTGCTATGAGTTAGTAGACTTCAACAATGAAGTCTCATCAATGTGATATTCTGGCTCAAGACAATCTTCTTATTTTTGGGGTCCCATAACTTGTAGCCTTTCATATTTCTTTGACACCCAAAAATACAAACTTCTTTGCTTACGAATTTACCTTGTCATTTTTGGCACAAAAGTAGGCTGGACTTTCAAATACCCTTAGCAAATCATGATCTTGAGCAGCTTTTTTAGACCAAACTTATAGAGGAGTTTTACCTCCTATCGCAATCGATGATAATCCATTTATGAGATGGCTAGCATATACATCGCCTCAGCCTAAAATAATTTATTTAATCGTGCATTAGACAACAAACATCGAGCCTTCTCCAGTAAGGAATAGTTAATTTTCTTAGCCAACCCATGTATTTCATCTGTGAAGTGAGTACCAATATCAGTGTTTTGACCAAATCGTACGAATTGGTTCTTGTATCTTTCAACATTACTAATTTGAAGTTCCTTAATCTTCCTACCAGTCTATTTCTCCATCACATCCTTCCACTTCACCAACATACCTAGGGCTTCAAATCTTTGTCTCATGGGATATATCCAACAATATCTAGATAAATTATCAATAAAAGAGACAAAGTACCGATGACCTCCAAGTGATGCAATCTGGCAGGTCCCTAAATACTTACGTGAACACAATCAAGAAGACCTTCCGAGCGGTGAATAGTGGTGCCGAATTTCACCTTCGTCTTCTTGTCTAGAACGCCATGTCCAACCAATTTCATGTTACATGCAGATGCACCTTCCAATGATTCCTTCTTTAGTAGAGCTTGCAAAGACTTTTCTCCTCTCTGTCCGAGCCTCATATGAGAGACCTGTGTATAAACATCATCGGAAGAAATAGAAGTCTCCACCTGACCTGTAACTGTACTACCCTTCAAGTAGTAGAGATTATTTCAGCGGATACCCTTCATAATCACCATTGAACCTTTGGTTATCTTGAGAACTCCATTTCTAATAGATACCACAAGACCCAAAGTTTTCAAAGCGCTAAGTGAGAAAAGATTCCTTTAAGTTGAGGTACATACCTCACTTCCTTCAATTTTCATATCATCCTATCAAAAATCTTGATACGGACTGTACCTATTCCTTCCACATTACAAGGATGATCATCACCCATGACAGCGAAACATCCATCTAACTTCTCAAAGTTAGAAAATCAGTCCCTGATTGAGCACACATGATAGGTAGCTCATGTATCTAATAGACACTCAGAATTACCTGAGTAACCAACAGTATGAGTGTTTGACGTAAATTCTTTATTTGACCGTAAAGAAAGTTACAACAGGTCAATTATCCGATTACAAGAGAGGAAAGATATTCAAGCTCAAATCTCCCCTTTATTTAATGTCGGGTTCTTGATGTAGCGATGGAAAGTGAATCTTATTTTTCATTGTCCGGGTGAATGTCACGATCTCTTGGGAATCTTCTATTTGGACCGGGAACGAAGTAACACAGCTTCGTTCAATAAAAATCTCAAAGAGAATTTAGGTAAGAACCAACTTGAGCTCAGCAAGTTGTTAGAAGAGCTTTTCTCCTTTGTATTTCTCAGCTGGAGATTCTGGTCTTTCTAAGGCTTACCACCGAAGTTTTTCTGACCAAAATTTTCCGACCACTCTTTAATAGCAAACTGAGTTATTTATGGGAGTTTCAGGGGTAAAAGTGTCCCCTAAAAATATTCTATAATGGGGTTAACTCCCTCATTACGTGGGCAGTAATTGACCAGGTAATGAGGGTAGTTATAACTGAGACGCGGGTTTTGTGTCTCACATTTTGTCGTTGAGGTAACGTTTGAGAAATGCGAACTTCAAGTTTTGCGTTAAGCTTTATGTGAGGCGCGGATTTCGGGCTCTGCGCTTGGGTATTGCATGAATACCTAAGACGCAAATTCTAAGCTCTGCGTCTTGGCCATTACAGTGAGGCAGAGACGCAGGTCTCGACCCTTGCGTCTTGGTACTACAGTGGTGCTGAGACGCGACTTTCGAGCTCTGCGTCTTGATTATTAAGACGCGGGATTCATTCTTCGCGTCTTGGTGCTGCGCTAGTGGCTATGCTGCCTTGCGTCTGGAGTTTGTATCCTACTTTCTGATGACTTGTCCTTACTGATTTTTTGACAGTTTACAGAAACCCCTCCAAAGTTTTTGATATTCCGCGGTTGACTGGGACGGATTTTGAAATACTTTGGACTTTGATCGAGTTCATAATTCTCATGTTTGGACTGACAATCATTTGAGATACCCTTAGCTTGATCCTGTCTGAAATATGGTCTTCGTGAGTGCATTATAGAACCCTTTGAAGCCGTCAGAGGTGATCGTCGTGAGTGTCTAGATACACAGTCCAGACCTCTTTAGTGCTTTGAGCTGGTTGTTGGTGTACTGTTGAACCAGGGGTAAACAATCATCTGCTTGTGTCAGTGTACTGTTGAACTGATTGCAGAAGTGAAGACTGAATGCAAGTCTTATAGACGCGGAGATCATGCCGTTTCAGAGACGCAGTCCTCATTCGAAGTGGGGACACATCTATTACCTTGCTGAAGAAACGCGGCCTCGAAGGGATGCGATCTTTGAAGTGAAGATGATTGGTAGTGAAAAGTGCATATTTTCATTATATTTACCATCACATTTTCATATTTTTTCCTATAATTCTGCACATTTACTAATATTTTATGATTTATTGTGTGCAGGCCTCGAAATATTAAAATAAAGAAATAAAGCTTAAAAAGAAGCCCAAAGCCCATATTCAAGCCCAATGTAAAAGGTGCAAATATTAATTGCCAAAATTGCAAAGACTAAGGGCAAAAGTTGCAAATACAAAGAAGAGGGAAGGATAGACTTCTATTCAACCCTAAACACTTGCAGGATGAGGATAAAAGCCAAAGAAGAGAGTGCAAAGATAAGAAAATTCGTGAATAAAAGATTTGGGATCTAATAACTTGCTTCCCAAGTTATATCCAAATCCAAAGATAAAGAGCCAGGATCAAACTTCCAGAAGGAAACGCCCAGATGGACGGACCAGGAGAGGCCACGCGCCAAAGCGCGCGGCCAACCGACACTGCATGGCCGCGGAAACGCGGCCCAAGCCGCGTTTCCGTGGCAGTATGGATAAGCCAGGATACGCGTTTTCATTGAGGAGTTGTTCTGGGACTCTACTACCTTCTGCACCTATAAATACCCCTGCAGAGCAACCGTAAAGGGCGTACAGAAAATACAGAGAAAATTCTAGGGTTTGTTAGGCTAACTTATAGTTTAGGTTAGATTTTATTTTCGTTTTTCATTTGTAAATTTTGTAACTGAGAGTGGAGGAAGCTTTCATGGAGGAAGGAGTCCATGCTTGTACTGAGGTGACAGCGGTGTAAGCCTACTTTTCTTCCATTGTTAATGAGATCCACTTAAGGTTTGTTTGTGTTCTTTTTGTTTATTCTTGTGTTCTTTTATTCTTGTTTATTTATGTTCTTCTATCCTTGTTCTATTCTTCTATTCCTGTTTCATTGTTTCTCTCTCTGATGACTTGCAACCCGTGAGATCCGATCGCTTTGAGACTACCTAGCCTAAGTAGAGCCCTTGATGGCCTATGGAGATGAACAAGCCGTCGCTTGCCAGTCTTTTCTTTTCGTAATGTAGATCGCAAAGGTGGAAGATCCTATACGCCATACTTGAACGCCTTCCAAAGCAAAGTAAGTCGTCGCAAACGGATCAAAGGTAAGCAGGACTGAAGAGGTTGGTGTGTATGTGTTTAATTTTCTTTCTTTTCTTTCTTTTGTTTAGATCACACCTCCATCTTTCCAATTTATTTCTCCCACTTCATTGTAAATACTATTTTAAATAATAAAAATAAATAAAAAAGAGATAACTTGCTTAAACGCTTCCATCGCAGTTCCCTCCCTGAGGATCACGACCCGCATAGCCATTGCTACCGCGGATTAGAATTGAGCACCTCGCACTATTATTTCTAAATCTAATATTCCTTATTTTGTGTGCAGGTAAAATCTCAATCAAAATTTTGGCGCCGTTGCCGGGGAGGGACGGTAAGTTTTTCTCTAAATAAAAAAAATTAATTAACTAATTCTTTTATTCTTTCTGATTGCAGGTTTGGAGAACAGGAAAAATTACAGCAGAAGTGGACATATAGCAACTCTGTGCCTCTGCCCTCGAAGGCAGAGCATAAGAGCCTACTTCAGAGCAGCGGAAACGCGGCAATTGCCGCGAAACCGCGGCCTGAGTAGTTCCCTACTGATCCATCTTTTTGCAGGTTGCTGCAAATTGCAATATCTGTCTACTGCTCTGTTAAACTTTGTTCTGTGATAACCCTGCTTACTGCTAATTAATCAACAGTAAAATACTTGTTGTTAAAGATAAAAATTGATTAGACGTTTGCATATTAGGCACGTGTCTTTTCAATTCCTTTATTTTTACTGTTGAAGAGTGCTGGAGCAAGGTACGTTCGCATTGCATGTAGAATAGGACTCATCTCTTGGTTGATGCTTTGAGTGAATCTTATTTACATATTTTGTACACTTGCACAAATTTATTCTAAGGGCATAACCCATTAACAAGATAAGGTGGGGATTTCATCACCCTTTCTTAGCCCAAAAATCATATCCCAAGCACTCACTAACCCAAGTCTAACTTAAATTAGTAGACGTTGGCCCTAGGGACATCTCGGACTCAATTAGGAGATTATCCTAAGGGGGAACAGTGCTGGAAGTTGACTCCTGCCAAATCAGTGTCTAGGAAGGGGATTGAGGGCTGAAAGCCCGAAGATTGGTGGTTATTTAATTAAGGAACGTCTTTGACGGAAAACCTCCCACCACTCTTGCCCTGACCTGGCTGATTAACTTGTGGTCAAAGTCTGCACCCTACCTCCCGTGGACAGTCTAACCAGTTAGGAGTCGTCTAGGTCATAGGTCTACCCTAACTTAGGTTAGAAATTTTTTTATTTGTTTGTTTTCTTTTTCTTTGTTGTGTTGGTGTGATATGACATATAATAATAATTTTTCCAATTTTAATCCATATTACACACCTAACTATTTTTCGGATATTACCAACCCGGCATATCACAACTTTGACCAACCTAGTGTGCCGGAATGGTCTTATCCGAATGAATATAACCCATACCCCCCATCTTATGACCATAATTTTCATACTTTCAACTCTTCACAGAGTTCATGGGGTTTTGATTCCCCCAAGTCTAATTTTCAACCGACTTGTCCTCTGTCTCCACCTTGTCCACAATATTCCCAAGATTCATACTCAGATCCACCCATTCAGATAGAAAACCATCTATCCAGGAAATGATGAGTATGCATGAGTCCAAGAAATAATTACCATCAATCGCAGACATGATTATGCGTGAGTCCACCGACTCACAACTTCATCACGATTACACTTCATCCTTTCAAGTCCAATCACAACATGATGCACCTATAACTATGAAAGGATGCTTGCAGCCATGACTCAGGCTAGATTAGCCCGTGATCATGATATAGATATGATGGTTCAATCTTTGCGTTCTCACCGTCCGGCCAATTCTAATATCGCTGACCATTCTCTTAGAGCCGACGAACCAAGTTGCTTTGGACAACAAGATTCTAATTCAGTGCCATCATGTGAACTTGCCGAAACTTCAAATTTTGATAACTTGGCAAGTTTTTCCTTTCCTGAAATAGAACTTGAACATGAATATGATCATGATCTTCCACTTGGTGATTCAATTCTACTTCCTGATTCAATAATGACTCCGGTATCTCCACCTGATTTTACTTTTCCCGAGTCAACATTAGATCCTGTGCCAATTCATCATGAAATTGAATCACCCATTTTTGATGATCATATTGAACTTGACCAATTTTGCAATTTTGAAAGTCCCATGGATAAATTGGCAAGTTCTCATTTTTATGAAATTGAACCCAATGAGATATGTGACCTAGATTCTCAAATCTGTGATCAAGTTCAAATTCCCGAATCATTATTGACTCCTATTTTGTTACCCGACTTAGGTAATCTTTTAGAGTCAGTCTTGATTCCCACACCTATCATTCCTGAACTTGAATCACTAATATTGAGTCCTATTCCATTGTGGGAAGAGTATTGTGGACTTGAGCTTCAACTTATTGATTTAGACCCACTTCCTGAACTTAGCCCGACTCCTGAACCCTTACTTGATTTAAGTTTCTTTCCTGAGTCGATATTCGTTCCTGTACCTATGACGTCCAAGTCAATCATTCCATCTTTTCACACTCCATTCTGGGACAAGACGGCTGACAAATTTGACTCCGAAATTAGTTATGGAATTTGAAAATTAGATGGAGTCAAATATTTAATAAAAATCCTTAATGGACACATCTTTTTAGTGGGTTATATTAGAGTAATTTCTGGTGGGTTCCCCCGAATTCTACAAAAAGTAGATTGGGCCGCATTTCGTGGACCAATTAGACCACCACCGGAACCACCACCTTGAGGTAACTTCTGCCTTCCCTTCTTCTTTTTCATGCATACATGCATACTTTCATACATTGAGAACAATGCATGAGATAAGTGTGGGGGTAGGCCTTACTAACATACTGACATAGTTAGAAACTAACAAAAATTTGCTAATATAAAAAAACATTAAAAAAATTATAAAAAGGACATTATTTTGACTTATCTTTTGAAAGAAATCTAAGTTAATCTTAAGAATTAGGAAAATCATGATTAGGATTTCTAAAAACTTGGTCAAAATAAATAAATTGTTTAAATTTTAGGTATAGGAGGAGAAATTGAATAATTAATTAGTCTTGATTTTTACCTTAATGAAATTTGCATACCTAATGCATATCTAGGATTCTAAGACGAAGACCTTTGTGCCTCATATATATAAAAAAAAATCACTAATTAAGCTGGATACATGTGCCTCAAGAAGCATAAGTATTCATGCCTAAAGGTGAGTAAATAAATAAAGTCCTTAGTTTTGGGGCCTAGTTCATCGAATTTGAGTCCGCGGGTGTTTTCTCACCTGGTGCCCTAAAGCCAACCGGTTTGGGAGTCATCTACTTTAAGTTCGTTATATGGGTGGATTAGAAAGCCTAAGGAAATTAAGGAAAAATTACTTATATATGTACTAACACATCTAATAGTCAATTAGTTAGGTATGAGGGCCTCAAGAAGCCTTGATGCTTACACGAAAGAAAATTAGATGAGTTATACATATTAAAAAAAGAAGAAGAAATATATATATATATATATAATATATTATAATATATATATATATATATATATATATATATATATATATATATTATATATATATATATATATATATATATATATATATATATAGAAGCATGAGAGTTCAAGTTAAGGAATTCCTAGTATAAATTCATAAGGATGCATATGACTTAGGGTAACGAAAAAGACTATACAAAAATTCAGTTTTGATCCTTACCTAAAATGAATAACAATTGACTTTATTAAGACTAAGTTTAAGAATGAATAAAAATGATAATCCTAAAAACTTATAGATTACTTAGTCCTTTCAAACGTATTTCAAATATTTTTCCTTTTTATGGATTTTGTAGGTGTAATCCGCTAAAAACCCTCACGAGACAACACTCGTCCTCTAGGGTAACCTAGGGGTTTAACGGCTTGTTGCACATGCTAAGTGCAACCGTGATGCCTACGAAAGTGAGTTAGGATAGATTAATTTTTCTTTTTTTTTAATTTTTACTCGAGATGAGCAAAAAGATAAGTGTGGGGGTGTGATTGGTAGTGAAAAGTGCATATTTATCATTATATTTACCATCACATTTTCATATTTTTTTCCTATAATTCTGCACATTTACTAATATTTATGATTTATTTGTGTGCAGGCCTCGAAATATTAAAATAAAGAAATAAAGCTTAAAAAGAAGCCCAAAGCCCATATTCAAGCCCAATGTAAAAGTTGCAAATATTAATTGCCAAAATTGCAAAGACTAAGGGCAAAAGTTGCAAATACAAAGAAGAGGGAAGGATAGACTTCTATTCAACCCTAAACACTTGCAGGATGAGGATAAAAGCCAAAGAAGAGAGTGCAAAGATAAGAAAATTCGTGGATAAAAGATTTGGGATCTAGTAACTTGCTTCCCAGTTATATCCAAATCCAAAGATAAAGAGCCAGGATCAAACTTCCAGAAGGAAACGCCCAAATGGACGGACCAGGAGAGGCCACGCGCCAAAGCGCGCAGCCAACCGACACTGCATGGCCGCGGAAACGCGGCCAAGCCGCGTTTCCGCGACAGTATGGATAAGCTAGGATACGCGTTTTCGTTGAGGAGTTGTTCTGGGACTCTACTACCTTCTGCACCTATAAATACCCTGCAGAGCAACCGTAAAGGGTGTACAGAAAATACAGAGAAAATTCTAGGATTTCTTAGGCTAACTTGTAGTTTAGGTTAGATTTTATTTTCGTTTTTCTTTTGTAAATTTTGTAACTGAGAGTGGAGGAAGCTTTCATGGAGGAAGAGTCCATGCTTGTACTGAGGTGACAGCGGTGTAAGCCTACTTTTCTTCCATTGTTAATGAGATCCACTTGAGGTTTGTTTGTGTTCTTTTTGTTTTTCTTGTGTTCTTTTATTCTTGTTTATTTATGTTCTTCTATCCTTGTTCTATTCTTCTATTCCTGTTTCATTGTTTCTCTCTCTGATGACTTGCAACCCGTGAGATCCGATCGCTTCGAGACTACCTAGCCCAAGTAGAGCCCTTGATGGCCTATGAAGATGAACAAGCCGTCGCTTGCCAGTCTTTTCTTTTCGTAGTGTAGATCGCAAAGGTGGAAGATCCTATACGCCATACTTGAACGCCTTCCAAAGCAAAGTAAGTCGTCACAAACGGATCAAAGGTAAGCAGGACTGAAGAGGTTGGTATGTATGTGTTTAATTTTCTTTCTTTTCTT
>JAVJIF010026262.1:0-52399 GCA_038442645.1 Agave tequilana
AAAGAAAGAAAATTCTAACCTAAGTTAGGGTAGACTTAGACCTAGACGACTCCTAACAAATAGACCGTCCACGGGAGGTTTTAGTGTAGACTCTAACCACAAGCTAATCAGCCAGGGAAGGGTAAGGTTGGTGGGAGGTTTTTCGTCCGGAGACGTTCCTTAATTAAGTAACCAGAAACCTTCGGGCTTTCGGGCCCTAAACCCCTTCCTAGACACGATTTTGCAGAGTTAAATTCCACACTTTTCCCCTTAGGAAATCTCCTAAGTGAGTCCGAGATGTCCTAGGGCCAACGTCTACTTTTTATTAAATTAGGCTTGGGTTAGTGAGTGCTTGGGAAAATGGTTTTCGGGCTAAGGAAAGGGTAATGACCTCCCCACCTTATCTTATTACGGGTTATGCCCTTAAATTTGAATTGTGCAAGTGTACAAGAAAGATAGCTAGGATACACTCAAAGCATGAAAATCAAGCAAGAGTTTGTCCTAGTCTAAATGCAATGCAAACACGTACCTTGCCCTCCAGCACTCTTCAACAGTAAAAGTAAGAATTGAAGAGACACGTGCCTAAAATGCAAGTGTCTAAAACAATTTTTTTAGCAATTTCAACCAACTTTTTACTGTTTTTTAATAAGCAGGAGTAGGATGCAGAATACAGGAAATAAAGTATAGAAACAGATGTATTTTACAGAACCAGAGGCCCTGCAGAAAATTGGTGAGTAGTGAACTCCTTATTGCCGCGTTCCCACGGCAAATGCCGTGGATCCGCGGCACTTTGGAGGGATCCTGGGCTCTGCTTTCTTGAGGCAGAGTCCCAGGTCCACTTGTATGTTACTGCAATGAATATTTTCCTGTTTTCTTCTCCTGTAACCTGCAACAGAGAAGAAGAATCGTTTAGTACTTCACTTTAAACCAAAAAAATACGTTGCTTCCCCGGCAACGGCGCAAAAATTGATTAAGGAAGAATACATATGCGCCGTATTAGAGAATTGTCATCCCCGGCAACGGCGCCATTTTGATTAGACTCCTTGATGTACATATTTTTGGTACAAAATATTGGTGGGATAATTTAAAATATTGGTGGGATAACTCATTAACCCTCGAAGAAAAACAAACGATCCTGAATCATGAAATAGAAGTAGAAGACGCCCAAGGAACAATTACAAAAAAAAATGATTCCGCCAGTTTTCTCATAATTACTATAGCGACACATTTGTAGGAAACCCTGCAGAAGAATTAGGATCTTCAAAATATCCCTTACTAATTTAAAATGTCCAACCCTTACTGACTTCAGGTGGTATAAAGATATATTCCTGACCTATGTTTTAAAACGATCAGACTCAACCAAATCATTTTGGAAAGAAAATTCATAACAGGACTACCCAAGTTATTTTCGCAAAGAGTCTTTACAAACATTAAAAGGCTATGGGAGTTGAAGACGACAATGCTGATTTTAGCACTATTACATATGGTCAACTATTGCATTTGTTAAAAAAGAAGCTTTACAAGCCTGTCAAGAGTGAAATTCCAAGCCAAGTATGGTAACAAACGTATAGAAATGGGCTCCTTCTGTGAAGCATTTGGTATTACAGGGATAAGGGCCCCCTCTACTGAGAAAAGACGTAATCAAAGGATGAACCTCTACAAAAATTATAAAAGAAAACGCGACTATTCTCAAAATTATAAAGCAAAGAGACGTAAACTATTCTCCAAAACATTCAAACGAAAACTACTACCAAAATAAATCCAAACCAATTACTTGCTACAAATGTGGCAAACCTGGCCATATGGCAAGTAAATGCAAATCAAAAGAAAAAGAAAAAAACATAATAATAATAATAAAGTTAATGAAATCATAAATAGCATGTCAGACTTAGACGACAATTTAAGGGAAAAAACTTAAGGAAAGATTTCAAATCATCTCTGAGATCAATGAGATATCCGATGATGATGAATACTATGACTCATCAAACTCTAGCGACTCCGATTGTAAATGTAAAACAATTAGTATGATCAAGGAAACTACTTTCAAAACAAGCAATTCTAAGAAAAATCAAAAGAATTAATATTCGACATGATACAACAGATTCCTGATTTAAAAACACAAAAGGAGCATTTAGAAAAAATTAAGAACCCTAATAATTAATGAGGAAGAGGAAAAGGATAATTTAACTCAACCTTTCAGCATTTCAAAACTTTTTGAAACTTATCCTATAAAAAACCACTTTAGGAACCAAACCAAACGACATTCGTAAACTCCAAACAGAAATACAACTCCTAAAGAAGAAATCGGACACATTAAGAAAAATTTACGACAAATAGAAACAAGAAATCTAGCATATGAAACACAGATGTGCCTTGTCCAAAGCCAAATTGATGTAAGACAAGAGAACAAACTACTGCATCAGGATCATTGGAAGAACCGCTTCCCTTTTCCCTGAATGAAATAAACATTTCAACAAATTGTCCACCCAACCCTGAATTCATCTCCACCATTGAAAAAATTCAATTACCAGAAATGGTTTCATATTCATAACCCTAGCCATCGATGATTCAAAACTAACACTTACTGCGATGATTGATTCCGGAGCCGACCATAGTGTAATTAGGAACGGTATCCTCCCAACAAAGCATTATGAACCCACAAAAGAAAAAATAATCACGGCAAATGACTCACCTTTGAAAGTTATGGGAAAAAATAACAAAAATATCAATATGCAATGAGACAATTTGTTTCAAACACCAATTCATTGTTATTCAAAATTTAAATACTGATATAATATTAGGAATACCATTTTTAACTCAAATCTATCCATTCTGGGTTGATTCAAAAGGATTAGGTACAAGAATCATGGGACAAGAAATCATATTTAGATTTATATCTCCTGTCCAAACCTGAAGACTTGAATACCCTACAAAATAATTCCATTTACCATAGCGTAAATCTGATTTATTCAAAAAATCATTCATGCATTCTCCATGCATTCATAATAATTCAAGACACTTCTTTCAAACAAACTCCCCTTTTCCTGACCACAGATTAAAGATGAACGAGGATAAAGGAAAATCCCCGATTCAAAAGTCGGTCAATCCCAAAGACTACGAGATAAAGATCTCAACCCTTTCAACCTCTCCTATTCAAAGTCACAACAGATTCCAAGTCCTTGGTAACTTCCTCCTCTTCCCTTTGCTGTAACAACTCCAACAAAGACTCAAATACCCCACGACCCCAATCTGATTCATCTCCATATTTCACCAAGAAAAACCCTGAGTATATAATCCTCACTAACTTCACTGAAGTCCCTGACTACAAGGCACTTTGTTCTTTCATTAATAAACTCCTACCAGCGGCTGCCAGTGGCTTCCAGATGATCCACTCAAAACCCAAAGATACTATGAACTAGTTCTCATTGACTCTGGTTCAATAGAGCTTTATCATACTATGGACAAAAGCAATCCAGACAGGATCTCTTACTCAAAGTGCGTCATCAAGAATAATTCGGCCAATAGAGTGGGCATCTCTCGCTACCACGCGAGAATTCACAGTCAACTACATTCCGAAAGGATATACTTATCATGATTACAGAATGGCCTGGTATCAAGCATTCCTTCTCAGATCTTTCGACCATTCCTGATTCTTCACCTTCCACACCAATTGCCAAGAAGAACTCCCAGTATGGTTTTATGAATGGTGGCATTCATACGGACCTACAACCAATATATTACCACCAATGGCACTCAAAGGCTTCAACAGATACCTCTTCCAAGCCAAAGGATTACATTACATCAAAACAGTCCAATACTACAAAGAATTCAAGTACCATGGATTTTTTGCTGGAGTTACCAAATTACTCAATACTACAGTGCTACAGACAAATTCCCAATGAGTTTAGTCCGGGAATTCAAAATCAAATGGTGGGACAAGTTCAATCAGAATCTATGCTCAGAATCAACAGTCGGCGATTTTCTCCTCTCAGGCAAAAAATTTCAACACCAAATCCAACAAGTCTCTAACACGACGACTCTCCAAAACCCTTTCCAAAAACTTCACTACAATTCAAGAAGATTCAGACTCTGAGGACGAATTTCAACAGTTTTTAAAATTCAGAAATTCAAAAAATTGCAAAAACAAATCGACAAATCAAGGGCCAGCTCTACTGCATCCTCTTCACCTATTAATCCAGCACTTGACCCAATAGGGGGTCAGGACCCATTTGATATGTGATCAAAAAAAAAAAAAAAAAAAAAAACAGAGAGAGAAAGGGACAAAAAGACAAAACAGCCTCACCAGCAAAATTCACCATTCCAACAAAAGATCAGCACTCAAGGATGACATGATTCAAAGCTGCAAGATTCCTCTCCGACAAAACATGAAGTGACTCAAGGCAGATTCCTCTCCGACAAAGGACGAAGTGACTCAAAGTGACAGATTCCTCTCCGACAAAGGACAACATGACTCAAAAGGTGACAGATTCCTCTCCGACAAAGGACGAAGTGACTCAAAGTGACAGATTCCTCTCCGACAAAGGACGACATGACTCAAAAGGTGACAGATTCCTCTCCGACAAAGGACGAAGTGACTCAAAGAGACAGATTCCTCTCTGACAAAGGACGACATGACTCAAAAGGTGACAGATTCCTCTCCGACAAAGCATGAGTGACTCAAGCTGCTAGGCTCCAAAGACGACAAAGCAAGACAAGACTCAAAGCAAAGAAATGACAAGATTCCTCGCCAACTCATCACTCCAGAAGGATCGACTCCTCTCTATAAATTCAAGGCCTCCTCATCCATTTGGGGGCAGAGCGAAAACAGAGCAAAATCAGAGCAGAAAAACAGAGCAAAATTCCACTTTGTAATCCTCCTTCTCTCCTTAGAATTCCAAGTTGTATTCAAATTGCTTCCTGTATTCAAGTTGCTTACTGTATCCAAAGACACTAAATTCAAGCCAAGTTTCTGTAAGCTCTCACCTTTGTAATCTATTTCATCCTTTATTCCAATTTTAAGCATTCCATATTAAGTAGAATTTGCATTCATCTTGTTGATCAAAAGCTCACACAACAGGGTTGCATTGCGCACCTCCAACTCATTTTAAGAGGAATCAAGGAGGCAGAAGTACAGAACCCGTCACAGGGTATTCGGCTTCTAGTCCTGTTACGAGCGATCGTTCATACATACTCACTGTGCACTAATTACTGTTCATAATTACTATTCACAGTTACTGTTCATAATTACTATTCACAGTTACTGTTCATAATTACTATTCACAGTTACTGTTCATAATTACTATTCACGGTACTGTTCATATATACGAAAATTCACTGTTCATATACTGTTCATACATAACGTGAATTCAAAGTTCTAAATATGATATAGACAGAGATTTATTTAGAACTTTGAATTCACGTTATGTATGAACAGTATATGAATAGTGAATTTTCGTATACATGAACAGTACCGTATGTATGAACAGTGTATGAACAGTACTCATGAACAGTAATTTTGAACAGTAACTGTGAACAGTAATTATGAACAGTAACTGTGAATAGTAATTATGAACAGTAACTGTGAATAGTAATTATGAACAGTAACTGTGAATAGTAATTATGAACAGTAATTAGTGCACAGTGAGTATGTATGAACGATCGCTCGTAACAGGACTAGAAGCGAATACCCTGTGACGGGTTCTGTACTTCTGCCTCCTTGATTCCTCTTAAAATGAGTTGGAGGTGCGCAATGCAACCCTGTTGTGTGAGCTTTTGATCGACAAGATGAATGCAAATTCTACTTAATATGGAATGCTTAAAATTGGAATAAAGGATGAAATAGATTACAAAGGTGAGAGCTTACAGAAACTTGGCTTAAATTTAGTGTCTTTGGATACAGGAAGCAACTTGAATACAGGAAGCAATTTGAATGCAACTTGGAATTCTAAGGAGAGAAGGAGGATTACAAAGTGGAATTTTGCTCTGTTTTTCTGCTCTGATTTTGCTCTGTTTTCGCTCTGTCCTCAAATGGATGAGGAGGCCTTGAATTTATAGAGAGGAGTCGATCCTTCTGGAGTGATGAGTTGGCGAGGAATCTTGTCATTTCTTTGCTTTGAGTCTTGTCTTGCTTTGTCGTCTTTGGAGCCTAGCAGCTTTGAGTCACTTCATGCTTTGTCGGAGAGGAATCTGTCACCTTTTGAGTCATGTCGTCCTTTGTCGGAGAGGAATCTGTCGCTTTGAGTCACTTCGTCCTTTGTCGGAGAGGAATCCGCCTTTGAGTCACTTCGTCCTTTGTCGGAGAGGAATGAGTCATGTCGTCCTTTGTCGGAGAGGAATCTGTCACTTTGAGTCACTTCGTCCTTTGTCGGAGAGGATCTGTCGCTTTGAGTCACTTCGTCCTTTGTCGGAGAGGAATCCGCCTTTGAGTCACTTCGTCCTTTGTCGGAGAGGAATGAGTCATGTCGTCCTTTGTCGGAGAGGAATCTGTCACTTTGAGTCACTTCGTCCTTTGTCGGAGAGGAATCTGTCACCTTTTGAGTCACTTCGTCCTTTGTCAGAGAGGAATCTGCCTTTGAGTCACTTCGTCCTTTGTCGGAGAGGAATCTGTCACTTTTTTGAGTCATTGAATGCTTGGTGAAGGAGAATTTTGGGTGCTGATGCTGGTGAAGTTCTCTCTCTCTCTCCCCTTTTTTTTTCTTTTTTTTTTCTTTTTTTTTTACATAGACAAGGATGGTCTATACAAGGAGACCTTTGAAATATTCACAGTACAAGGAGACCTTTGAAATATTCACAGCCATCGCCGAGGTTCATGAATAAAGTTTCCTGTGAACTTTGGTACCAGCGTCTTCAAGATGCCCTGGACGTTGGTGACAAAGATCCAGTTCTGTGAATGATGGAAGATGTGAAAACCCATCGGGAAGGCTTCCATAGTGCTTTGTATTTGCATTTGAGTCCGGGTCTTTTCTATTGATAAACTTATTCCTGATATTTCTGGCGGAACAGATGATATTCTGCTTTGTAGAATCTGTCATCAGTTGCGAGGATTGGGTTGGAATGGAGTCCCACCAGCCGAAGTATTCTGTGACCAGTACTATATGTTAGGCTGGTTCGTAATCTTCAATATTCTCCCAAGTGGGTGGAGTTGAGTGGAATTTGAAGTAAAGTTTGTCTGAACAGAGGTCTTTTAATTTTAAAGAAGCGGTGGTTAATGTTGGAAATAGATGGATTCGGTCCTTATAGGAATGAGAGACAAGTCCGTAACAAAGACCGTTTTCTATAGCCCAAATTTTTTGAGATTGGGGCGTGGTTGGATTTAGCAGAAGTTTTGGGAAATAGGAATTTGGTCTGATGACTAGGTTGGATCCTTCAGGTGGTGAATGGTGAAGCTGGTTTATTTTATGAATTAGATTAGCTTCAGCAGTACTAGGGGTTTGTGCGATTCTGTAATGGAGTTCATCGGGGAGTTTTTCTAAGAGTTCTAAAGTTAGATCCTCTCGATCTTGACGAAAGAATATTAGTCGCTCAGAAGGGTAAGGGGAGTAGTCTGAGAATTGTTGGTTCTTCTTTTGCGAGGTTTGATGTTTTTGCAGGGTAGTAGGAAGGGGTTTGAAGTCTGGTTCATGTTTGGAATCTGGTTCATGTCGAGGCTGTAGTTAAAAATTCACGAGTTAGGAAATCAGGTAAAGAGTTATTAGAACCTTTGAGATACTCAATAGTAAAATCGAAAACAGAAAGAATAGCTTGCCATCTAGCAAAGATTTGTTTAGATGCAATATTTTTAACATCTTTTTCAAGATATATTTGGCAGACTGACAGTCTATACGAAGAAGAAATTTTTTGTTTAAAAGATCATCTTGGAATTTGGAAATGCATTGGACAATGGAGAGTATTTCCTTTTTAATTGTAGAATATGATTTCTGAGGGCCGATCCAAATACCAGAGTGGAATCTAACTAACTGTTCTTGTGATGTATTGGTGAATCTCTGTTTCAGTATGCCTCCGTATCCTATGTCAGATGCATCTGTTTCTACTATCATGAATGCATGAGGATGCGGAATGCATAGGCAAGGTAATGTGTGAACCTTTTCTTTGACTTGCCTGACTATTTGGGTGAGCTTATCTGACCATGCTGGAGGGTTCTTTTGAAGTCTTTTAAATAATGGTGCACAGGTAATTCGTATTTTGGGAATGTAATCGGATACGTAATTTAGACATCCTAGGAATCTTTGCAGTTGGGTTTTGTCTTTAATTTCATCAGGAATTTGTTTGCAAATTCTATTGATCTGTTGATTGGCGTTATAGTTCCCCTGTGAATATCATGCCCTAGGAATCTAAAGGAGGTTTGGAATAGCTTCATTTTTGCCAATGAGATCACTAACCCGTTTTTCTTTATGATATGGAAGAAAGTTTTGAGATGTTTAAAATGTTGGTCTATGTTTTCTGAGTAAATAAGGACATTGTCAATGTATACTATAGTAAATGTGGTGTAGGGGTTAATATGTCGTTCATGATTCGTTGAAATTCTGAGGGAGCATTCTTTAGTCCGAAAGGCATTACGTTCCATTCGTAATGGCCGAATGGTACCGTAAACGCTGTCTTGTACCTATCTTGTTCAGCGATTTGTATTTGCCAAAATCCGGACTTCATATCGAATTTGGAAAATAGTTTGGCATTATATAATCTTTTTAATAGATCTTTTTTATTTGGGATTGGATACCTGATCCACTGTAATACTTTATTTAATGGTTTGTAGTTGATTACTAATCTAGGAACTCCTCGTTCTTTTTCTGCCTGTTTCATGACATAAAATCCTTCACAGCTCCATGGGGATTTGGAAGGTCGTATTAATCCTTTATCAAGAAGGTTTTGTAATTCTGCTTTACATGTTTCTAGAAGATCATGGTTCATTTGAATAGGTCGGGCTTTGGTTGGAATATTTCTTTCTGAGAAATCTTTCTCATAAGGAAGATTTACAATGTGTTTCTTCCTTTCCCAGAAGGCATTAGGAATGTCGGAACAGACCTCTTTAGTGTATAAGTCTTGGATTTGCTTAATACGTTGTTGTATACTCGTGTCTTTTAATTGTTGATTTATTTTATGGTATAGTATATCGTCTTTAAGATATAGGATTTTGTTTTGTTTTTTCTGGATTAGGTCTAATTTTTGGTAAATTGAATTAGTTTGTAGGGTGTTTAATTCTCTGTATCTAACCGGGGTTATGAATTTAAACAAGATCCTTTGTCCCATGATTTTAGTATTTATTCCTTCGGAATTGACCCGGAACGGGTAAATTTGAGTTAAGAAGGGAATTCCTAGTATTACATTAGTATTTAGGTTGTCAACAACAATGAATTGGTGTTTGAAACAAATCTTCTCATTGCATATTGATGTCTTTGTTAGTTTACCCATGACCTTTAATGGGGAACCATTAGCTGTGATCAAGTTTTCTTCTGTTGGTTCATAATATTTGGTTGGGGAGATACCGTCTTTTATTACACTATGGTCAGCGCCTGAATCAACCATGGCAATAAGGGTGGTTTTGGAATCATCAATGGCCAGAGTTATGAATATGAACCATTTTTATATTTGAATCTTTTAATGGCAGAGATTGATTTAGGGTTTAAAGGTCGGGTGCTTGAAATAGTTATTTCTTTTAGGGAAAAGGGGTGTACCTTTTTTAATGAGTCTGGAATAGTAGTATTTTTAATAAGGTTTGTAATGTCCTTTTGTTGTAGGTTTCCTTTAATGTGGTTAATTTCCTTTTTTAATAATTTTATTTTGATCGGAGTTTATGAACATTGTTTAGGTCAAAATTTTTTGAAACATTAAGAGGTTGATTTGGGCTGATTTTTAAGTGTCTCCTTGTATCAGGGATTCGATATATTAATTCGTTCTCATTGGGTGTTTTATGTGTTTGTATTCTTTCTTCTAGCAGGCTGTCTTTATTTTTCTCCTTATTTTCTCTTTTGTCCTGCATCTACTCTTTTTGTGGCCAGATTTGTTACATTTGTAGCAAGTAATTACTTTTGTAGGTTTCTGTTTGTCTGGAGCTTCTTCTTTGGTTGTTTTGTTTGAATTATCTATAGATTTAGTTTCTAGATTTTTATTTTTTATTATAGTATTTATTTTTGACATACTTGGAATGCTTTCATTAATTTTTTCTAAGGCTTGAGTTATTTGTCCTAATAGGTTCATTGGCCGGACATTTTCTACAGGTAAACTTGTTGGCTGGAAATGTGGTGCTGAATAACTTAGTGGGAATTTAGATTTTGACTCCTTTTGAATTCCTTTAATTTCTGTGGATATGGAACCAATTTGATGTGCTATAGTGTTTAGCAATTGGTTTGAATAATTGTTCTGATGATACACCTTTTTAATGTCTTCTATGTTGACTGGTTCGTTATTGTTTTTCCCTCTTTTGAAAGGGGAAGCAGTTACTTCTCCTTCGTTGGTTGGAATCTTGATAGATTGTAATGGAGGATGGATTGAAGTCACAATGTTTCCATCTGTCAGTTGCCATTTTTTGTATAGGCTGGTCTGAACATTAATTTGGGATTGATTGAAAGGGTCTTCAATGCCTTGTTTCACTAAGTAATACCGTAACCATATTTCAAAGTTAAAATTAATTTCATGTTTCCATATATCACTAATCAAATTTTTGTTAATTGTTCTTGGTAAGTCCTATGAAGTTTTGAGAACCATCAAAATGTTTGGATTCTTCTCGGAATTCTTTCATAAGTCTAAAATTATCGCTAATGAATGGTTTTTTAATCATATTAATCTCTCCAGTAAAATCTGGTCTCATTTGGGATGATGTAGGAGAGTAGTTTTCCTGATTAACTTCTGGAAGGGGTGACTTATGGAATACTCTAATGGGTTGTTGGAATGAATATTCGGAACACGAGTTCCTACTGGGTTCAACATACCTAAATGAGGTTGAAGGTCTTTCTCTTACAGAGTTGAATCTAATTAATACTGTTCCGTCGTCTTCTTCTATTATATCTGAGACCTCAGTCCTTTCTATGTCTCTAGGGGTCTGAGGGTTCTCTATTTTGAATTCTTCTGGAATGGTTATTTCATCCCACTTTATTCTTTTGGGGACAAAAGTCTTTGACTGTTCTGCTTCTATCTGAAGGATAACAGTTTCTTCTTGAGTACGGGAACCTATCATTTTGAATTTTGGGTTCATTTGAGAACTCATTAATTTATAATATAGCTTATACATAACCGATACTTGTTCGGTGAATCTTTCGAACTCATCACCTTGCAAGTGGACGTCTAAGATTAATGAATTTAGGAATAATGGGTCTGTTAAGGATACTGAGTAATTAGGCATACAGTTGAAGTACACTGGTCCATTACATATATTAGTTTTGGATCATAGATAAGATGGATGATTTGTATCTTTTTAATCTTTTGTCTCGTAGGGCTGTGTAGACAGGAGTATCTACGCCAGTGTGGACAAGTGGTTTGATGGCTACTTGTACTAACCCAAAATGGATATAACGGAATCCTTTCTTAATGAATTCTTTTAATGCAAGTTTGGATAATAGATGGATGGTTTGAGATTTATTTTGAATATTGAATGTTTCTTCATGGATTTTTATAGCGTATGAAGTTTTAAAGTCAAAGGTGCCTATACTGTAAATATTTTCTATTTTTTCACTTAGAATTCTCCATTCTAAAAATCTTCATGAACTATATCTTCTCTACTTCTTACTACCTTTCTGTTTGATCCTGAGGTCGAACTGGAACCTAGAAACATTCTTCTAACAATATTGGTCATCACTAGTGTGTAACAGACTGATGTGGTTGACCTTTCAGTAGACTGGAACACGGGAACACAATGCCTGAAACACCCTAATCTCAAACGGGCTTACCAACGGACTTACAAGCTTACCAACGCTTGCCAACGCCTACTAAAATTCAACAGGTCAATTGTTACCTACTTATGCTAACCAACAAGCTAGAAACCTGGCTCTGATACCAGAAGGGAGCCCAGGTTTCTAGCTTGTTGGTTAGCATAAGTAGGTAACAATTGACCTGTTGAATTTTAGTAGGCGTTGGCAAGCGTTGGTAAGCTTGTAAGTCCGTTGGTAAGCCCGTTTGAGATTAGGGTGTTCCAGGCATTGTGTTCCCGTGTTCCAGTCTACTGAAAGGTCAACCACATCAGTCTGTTACACACTAGTGATGACCAATATTGTTAGAAGAATGTTTCTAGGTTCCAGTTCGACCTCAGGATCAAACAGAAAGGTAGTAAGAAGTAGAGAAGATATAGTTCATGAAGATTTTTTAGAATGGAGAATTCCAAGTGAAAAAATAGAAAATATTTACAGTATAGGCACCTTTGACTATGCATTTATTGATTGAAAGGGTCTTCAATGCCTTGTTTCACTAAGTAATACCGTAACCATATTTCAAAGTTAAAATTAATTTCATGTTTCCATATATCACTAATCCAATTTTTTGTTAATTGTTCTTGGTAAGTCCTATGAAGTTTTGAGAACCAATCAAAATGTTTGGATTCTTCTCGGAATTCTTTCATAAGTCTAAAATTATCGCTAATGAATGGTTTTTTAATCATATTAATTTCTCCAGTAAAATCTGGTCTCATTTGGGATGATGTAGGAGAGTAGTTTTCCTGATTAACTTCTGGAAGGGGTGACTTATGGAATACTCTAATGGGTTGTTGGAATGAATATTCGGAACACGAGTTCCTACTGGGTTCAACATACCTAAATGAGGTTGAAGGTCTTTCTCTTACAGAGTTGAATCTAATTAATACTGTTCCGTCGTCTTCTTCTATTATATCTGAGATCTCAGTCCTTTCTATGTCTCTAGGGGTCTGAGGGTTCTCTATTTTGAATTCTTCTGGAATGGTTATTTCATCCCACTTTAGTCTTTTGGGGACAAAAGTCTTTGACTGTTCTGCTTCTATCTGAAAGATAACAGTTTCTTCTTGAGTACGGGAACCTATCATTTTGAATTTTGGGTTCATTTGGGAACTCATTAATTTATAATATAGCTTATACATAACTGATACTTGTTCGGTGAATCTTTCGAACTCATCACCTTGCAAGTGGACGTCTAAGATTAATGAATTTAGGAATAATGGGTCTGTTAAGGATACTGAGTAATTAGGCATACAGTTGAAGTATACTGGTCCATTACATATATTAGTTTGAATCATAGATAAGATGGATGACTTATATCTCTTTAATCTTTTGTCTCGTAGGGCTGTGTAGACAGGTGTGTCTACACCAGTGTGGACTAATGGTTTGATAGCTACCTGTACTAACCCAAAATGAATATAACGGAATCCTTTTTTAATGAACTCTTTTAATGCAAGTTTGGACAATAGATGAATGGTTTGAGATTTATTCTGGATATTGAATGTTTCTTCATGAATTTTTATAGCATATGAAGTCTTAAAGTCAAAGGTGCCTATACTGTAAATATTCTCTATTTTTTCACTGGGAATTCTCCATTCTAAAAATCTTCATGAACTATATCTTCTCTACTTCTTACTACCTTTCTGTTTGATCCTGAGGTCGAACTGGAACCTAGAAACATTCTTCTAACAATATTGGTCATCACTAGTATGTAACTAACTGATGGGGTTGACCTTTCAGTAGACTGGAACACGGGAACACAATGCCTGGAACACCCTAATCTCAACGGGCTTACCAACGGACTTACAAGCTTACCACGCTTGCCAATGCCTACTAAAATTCAACAGGTCAATTGTTACCTACTTATGCTAACCAACAAGCTAGAAACTTGGCTAAAGGTCATGGGTAAACTAACAAAGACATCAATATGCAATGAGAAGATTTGTTTCAAACACCAATTCATTGTTGTTGACAACCTAAATACTAATGTAATACTAGGAATTCCCTTCTTAACTCAAATTTACCCGTTCCGGGTCAATTCCGAAGGAATAAATACTAAAATCATGGGACAAAGGATCTTGTTTAAATTCATAACCCCGGTTAGATACAGAGAATTAAACACCCTACAAACTAATTCAATTTACCAAAATTAGACAGGAGGGAGCCCAGGGGGGTCGTATTAATCCTTTATCAAGAAGGTTTTGTAATTCTGCTTTACATGTTTCTAGAAGATCATGGTTCATTTGAATAGGTCGGGCTTTGGTTGGAATATTTCTTTCTGAGAAATCTTTCTCATAAGGAAGATTTACAATGTGTTTCTTCCTTTCCCAGAGGCATTAGGAATGTCGGAACAGACCTCTTTAGTGTATAAGTCTTGGATTTGCTTAATACGTTGTTGTATACTCGTGTCTTTTAATTGTTGATTTATTTTATGGTATAGTATATCGTCTTTAAGATATAGGATTTTGTTTTGTTTTTTCTGGATTAGGTCTAATTTTTGGTAAATTGAATTAGTTTGTAGGGTGTTTAATTCTCTGTATCTAACCGGGTTATGAATTTAAACAAGATCCTTTGTCCCATGATTTTAGTATTTATTCCTTCGGAATTGACCCGGAACGGGTAAATTTGAGTTAAGAAGGGAATTCCTAGTATTACATTAGTATTTAGGTTGTCAACAACAATGAATTGGTGTTTGAAACAAATCTTCTCATTGCATATTGATGTCTTTGTTAGTTTACCCATGACCTTTAATGGGGAACCATTAGCTGTGATCAGGTTTTCTTCTGTTGGTTCATAATATTTGGTTGGGGAGATACCGTCTTTTATTACACTATGGTCAGCGCCTGAATCAACCATGGCAATAAGGGTGGTTTTGGAATCATCAATGGCCAGAGTTATGAATATGAACCATTTTTGATATTTGAATCTTTTAATGGCGGAGATTGATTTAGGGTTTAAAGGTCGGGTGCTTGAAATAGTTATTTCTTTTAGGGAAAAGGGGTGTACCTTTTTAATGAGTCTGGAATAGTAGTATTTTTAATAAGGTTTGTAATGTCCTTTTGTTGTAGGTTTCCTTTAATGTGGTTAATTTCCTTTTTTAATAATTTTATTTTTGATCGGAGTTTATGAACATTGTTTAGGTCAAAATTTTTTGAAACATTAAGAGGTTGATTTGGGCTGATTTTTAAGTGTCTCCTTGTATCAGGGATTCGATATATTAATTCGTTCTCATTGGGTGTTTTATGTGTTTGTATTCTTTCTTCTAGCAGGCTGTCTTTATTTTTCTCCTTATTTTTCTCTTTTGTCCTGCATCTACTCTTTTTGTGGCCAGATTTGTTACATTTGTAGCAAGTAATTACTTTTGTAGGTTTCTGTTTGTCTGGAGCTTCTTCTTTGGTTGTTTTGTTTGAATTATCTATAGATTTAGTTTCTAGATTTTTATTTTTTATTATAGTATTTATTTTTGACATACTTGGAATGCTTTCATTAATTTTTCTAAGGCTTGAGTTATTTGTCCTAATAGGTTCATTGGCCGGACATTTTCTACAGGTAAACTTGTTGGCTGGAAATGTGGTGCTGAATAACTTAGTGGGAATTTAAATTTTGACTCCTTTTGAATTCCTTTAATTTCTGTGGATATGGAACCAATTTGATGTGCTATAGTGTTTAGCAATTGGTTTGAATAATTGTTCTGATGATACACCTTTTAATGTCTTCTATGTTGACTGGTTCGTTATTGTTTTTTCCCTCTTTTGAAAGGGGAAGCAGTTACTTCTCCTTCGTTGGTTGGAATCTTGATAGATTGTAATGGAGGATGGATTGAAGTCACAATGTTTCCATCTGTCAGTTGCAATTTTTTGTATAGGCTGGTCTGAACATTAATTTGGGATTGATTGAAAGGGTCTTCAATGCCTTGTTTCACTAAGTAATACCGTAACCATATTTCAAAGTTAAAATTAATTTCATGTTTCCATATATCACTAATCCAATTTTTTGTTAATTGTTCTTGGTAAGTCCTATGAAGTTTTGAGAACCAATCAAAATGTTTGGATTCTTCTCGGAATTCTTTCATAAGTCTAAAACTATCGCTAATGAATGGTTTTTTAATCATATTAATCTCTCCAGTAAAATCTGGTCTCATTTGGGATGATGTAGGAGAGTAGTTTTTCCTGATTAACTTCTGGAAGGGGTGACTTATGGAATACTCTAATGGGTTGTTGGAATGAATATTCGGAACACGAGTTCCTACTGGGTTCAACATACCTAAATGAGGTTGAAGGTCTTTCTCTTACAGAGTTGAATCTAATTAATACTGTTCCGTCGTCTTCTTCTATTATATCTGAGACCTCAGTCCTTTCTATGTCTCTAGGGGTCTGAGGGTTCTCTATTTTGAATTCTTCTGGAATGGTTATTTCATCCCACTTTAGTCTTTTGGGGACAAAAGTCTTTGACTGTTCTGCTTCTATCTGAAGGATAACAGTTTCTTCTTGAGTACGGGAACCTATCATTTTGAATTTTGGGTTCATTTGGGAACTCATTAATTTATAATATAGCTTATACATAACCGATACTTGTTCGGTGAATCTTTCGAACTCATCACCTTGCAAGTGGACGTCTAAGATTAATGAATTTAGGAATAATGGGTCTGTTAAGGATACTGAGTAATTAGGCATACAGTTGAAGTACACTGGTCCATTACATATATTAGTTTGGATCATAGATAAGATGGATGATTTGTATCTGTTTAATCTTTTATCTCGTAGGGCTGTGTAGACAGGAGTATCTACGCCAGTGTGGACAAGTGGTTTGATGGCTACTTGTACTAACCCAAAATGGATATAACGGAATCCTTTCTTAATGAATTCTTTTAATGCAAGTTTGGATAATAGATGGATGGTTTGAGATTTATTTTGAATATTGAATGTTTCTTCATGGATTTTTATAGCGTATGAAGTTTTAAAGTCAAAGGTGCCTATACTGTAAATATTTTCTATTTTTTCACTTAGAATTCTCCATTCTAAAAAATCTTCATGAACTATATCTTCTCTACTTCTTACTACCTTTCTGTTTGATCCTGAGGTCGAACTGGAACCTAGAAACATTCTTCTAACAATATTGGTCATCACTAGTATGTAACTAACTGATGGGGTTGACCTTTCAGTAGACTGGAACACGGGAACACAATGCCTGGAACACCCTAATCTCAAACGGGCTTACCAACGGACTTACAAGCTTACCAACGCTTGCCAACGCCTACTAAAATTCAACAGGTCAATTGTTACCTACTTATGCTAACCAACAAGCTAGAAACTTGGCTCTGATACCAGGAGGGAGCCCAGGGGGGTCGAGACAGGTCAGGGAGCAAGGGTAGATATGATATAGACAGAGATTTATTTAGAACTTTGAATTCACGTTATGTATGAACAGTATATGAACAGTGAATTTTCGTATATATGAACAGTACCGTATGTATGAACAGTGTATGAACAGTACTCATGAACAGTAATTTTGAACAGTAACTGTGAACAGTAATTATGAACAGTAACTGTGAATAGTAATTATGAACAGTAACTGTGAATAGTAATTATGAACAGTAACTGTGAATAATAATTATGAACAGTAATTAGTGCACAGTGAGTATGTATGAACGATCGCTCGTAACAGGACTAGAAGCCGAATACCCTGTGACGGGTTCTGTACTTCTGCCTCCTTGATTCCTCTTAAAATGAGTTGGAGGTGCGCAATGCAACCCTGTTGTGTGAGCTTTTGATCGACAAGATGAATGCAAATTCTACTTAATATGGAATGCTTAAATTGGAATAAAGGATGAAATAGATTACAAAGGTGAGAGCTTACAGAAACTTGGCTTGAATTTAGTGTCTTTGGATACAGGAAGCAACTTGAATACAGGAAGCAATTTGAATACAACTTGGAATTCTAAGGAGAGAAGGAGGATTACAAAGTGGAATTTTGCTCTGTTTTTCTGCTCTGATTTTGCTCTGTTTTCGCTCTGCCCTCTAATGGATGAGGAGGCCTTGAATTTATAGAGAGGAGTCGATCCTTCTGGAGTGATGAGTTGGCGAGGAATCTTATCATTTCTTTGCTTTGAGTCTTGTCTTGCTTTGTCGTCTTTGGAGCCTAGCAGCTTTGAGTCACTTCATGCTTTGTCGGAGAGGAATCTGTCACCTTTTGAGTCATGTCGTCCTTTGTCGGAGAGGAATCTGTCGCTTTGAGTCACTTCGTCCTTTGTCGGAGAGGAATCCGCCTTTGAGTCACTTCGTCCTTTGTCGGAGAGGAAAGAGTCATGTCGTCCTTTGTCGGAGAGAAATCTGTCACTTTGAGTCACTTCGTCCTTTGTCGGAGAGGAATCTGTCGCTTTGAGTCACTTCGTCCTTTGTCGGAGAGGAATCCGCCTTTGAGTCACTTCGTCCTTTGTCAGAGAGGAATGAGTCATGTCGTCCTTTGTCGGAGAGGAATCTGTCACTTTGAGTCACTTCGTCCTTTGTCGGAGAGGAATCTGTCACCTTTTGAGTCACTTCGTCCTTTGTCAGAGAGGAATCTGCCTTTGAGTCACTTCGTCCTTTGTCAGAGAGGGATCTGCCTTTGAGTCACTTCGTCCTTTGTCGGAGAGGAATCTGTCACTTTTTTGAGTCATTGAATGCTTGGTGAAGGAGAATTTTGGGTGCTGATGCTGGTGAAGTTCTCTCTCTCTCTCCCCTTTTTTTTTTTTCATAGACAAGGATGGTCTATACAAGGAGACCTTTGAAATATTCACAGTACAAGGAGACCTTTGAAATATTCACAGCCATCGCCGAGGTTCATGAATAAAGTTTCCTGTGAACTTTGGTACCAGCGTCTTCAAGATGCCCTGGACGTTGGTGACAAAGATCCAGTTCTGTGAATGATGGAAGATGTGAAAACCCATCGGGAAGGCTTCCATAGTGCTTTGTATTTGCATTTGAGTCCGGGTCTTTTCTATTGATAAACTTATTCCTGATATTTCTGGCGGAACAGGATGATATTCTGCTTTGTAGAATCTGTCATCAGTTGCGAGGAATTGGGTTGGAATGGAGTCCCACCAGCCGAAGTATTCTGTGACCAGTACTATATGTTGGGCTGGTTCGTAATCTTCAATATTCTCCCAAGTGGGTGGAGTTGAGTGGAATTTGAAGTAAAGTTTGTCTGAACAGAGGTCTTTTAATTTTAAAGAAGCGGTGGTTAATGTTGGAAATAGATGGATTCGGTCCTTATAGGAATGAGAGACAAGTCCGTAACAAAGACCGTTTTCTATAGCCCAAATTTTTTGAGATTGGGGCGTGGTTGGATTTAGCAGAAGTTTTGGGAAATAGGAATTTGGTCTGATGACTAGGTTGGATCCTTCACTATGACTCATCAAACTCTAGCCACTCCGATTGTAAATGTAAAACAATTAGTATGATCAAGGAAACTACTTTCAAAACAAGCAATTCTAAGAAAAAATCAAAAGAATTAATATTCGACATGATACAACAGATTCCTGATTTAAAAACACAAAAGGAGCATTTAGAAAAATTAAGAACCCTAATAATTAATGAGGAAGAGGAAAAGGATTCCGTTATATTCATTTTGGGTTAGTACAGGTAGCTATCAAACCATTAGTCCACACTGGTGTAGACACACCTGTCTACACAGCCCTACGAGACAAAAGATTAAAGAGATATAAGTCATCCATCTTATCTATGATTCAAACTAATATATGTAATGGACCAGTATACTTCAACTGTATGCCTAATTACTCAGTATCCTTAACAGACCCATTATTCCTAAATTCATTAATCTTAGACGTCCACTTGCAAGGTGATGAGTTCGAAAGATTCACCGAACAAGTATCAGTTATGTATAAGCTATATTATAAATTAATGAGTTCCCAAATGAACCCAAAATTCAAAATGATAGGTTCCCATACTCAAGAAGAAACTGTTATCCTTCAGATAGAAGCAGAACAGTCAAAGACTTTTGTCCCCAAAAGACTAAAGTGGGATGAAATAACCATTCCAGAAGAATTCAAAATAGAGAACCCTCAGACCCCTAGAGACATAGAAAGGACTGAGATCTCAGATATAATAGAAGAAGACGACGGAACAGTATTAATTAGATTCAACTCTGTAAGAGAAAGACCTTCAACCTCATTTAGGTATGTTGAACCCAGTAGGAACTCGTGTTCCGAATATTCATTCCAACAACCCATTAGAGTATTCCATAAGTCACCCCTTCCAGAAGTTAATCAGGAAAACTACTCTCCTACATCATCCCAAATGAGACCAGATTTTACTGGAGAAATTAATATGATTAAAAAACCATTCATTAGCGATAGTTTTAGACTTATGAAAGAATTCCGAGAAGAATCCAAACATTTTAATTGGTTCTCAAACTTCATAGGACTTACCAAGAACAATTAACAAAAAATTGGATTAGTGATATATGGAAACATGAAATTAATTTTAACTTTGAAATATGGTTACGGTATTACTTAGTGAAACAAGGCATTGAAGACCCTTTCAATCAATCCCAAATTAATGTTCAGACCAGCCTATACAAAAAATGGCAACTGACAGATGGAAACATTGTGACTTCAATCCATCCTCCATTACAATCTATCAAGATTCCAACCAACGAAGGAGAAGTAACTGCTTCCCCTTTCAAAAGAGGGAAAAATAATAACGAACCAGTCAACATAGAAGACATTAAAAAGGTATATCATCAGAACAATTATTCAAACCAATTGCTACACACCATAGCGCATCAAGTCGATTCCCTATCCACAGAAATTAAAGGAATTCAAAAAGAGTCAAACTCCAAATTCCCATTAAGTTATTCAGCACCACATTTCCAGCCAACAAATTTACCTATAGAAAATATCCGACCAATGAATTTGTTAGGACAAATAACCCAAGCTTTAGAAAAAATTAATGAAAGCATTCCAAGTACGTCAAAAATAAATACTATAGAGGAACAAGATGATTCAGAATCCGAATCTACTGACAGCTCAGATAATTCATTAGTACAACAAATAAGCCAAATAGAAGACGATATTCAGGAACAAATCCAAATCAAAAAATTAATCGTATTAATACAAGATATAAGAAAAACAGCAATTCATATAGAAATAATTGGAAAAACGACTACAATAATGACTGGCGAAAAGGCCAAACTAGGAATTATTACCCTAGGCCAACACCCCCAGACATCCAATACGAAGAAAAGGCTATATTCAAATCAAGCTATGATGGCACTTCTGTCTACGAATGGAATATAGACGGAAAGAGTGAGTACGAAATACTCAATACATTACAAGAAATAGGCATGGCCGTAACAGCCTATAAAACAAATCGTCTACCTGAACAAAATGCTACGGTCTATATAGTCACTGGTTTTACTGGACAATTAAAATATTGGTGGGATAACTCATTAACCCTCGAAGAAAAACAAACGATCCTGAATCATGAAATAGAAGTAGAAGACGCCCAAGGAACAATTACAAAAAAAATGATTCCGCCAGTTTTCTCATAATTACTATAGCGACACACTTTGTAGGAAATCCTGCAGAAGAATTAGGATCTTCAAACATATCCCTTACTAATTTAAAATGTCCAACCCTTACTGACTTCAGGTGGTATAAAGATATATTCCTGACCTATGTTTTAAAACGATCAGACTCAACCAAATCATTTTGGAAAGAAAAATTCATAACAGGACTACCCAAGTTATTTTCGCAAAGAGTCTTTACAAACATTAAAAAGGCTATGGGAGTTGAAGACGACAATGCTGATTTTAGCACTATTACATATGGTCAACTATTTGCATTTGTTAAAAAAGAAGCTTTACAAGCCTGTCAAGAGTTGAAATTCCAAGCCAAGTATGGTAACAAACGTATAGAAATGGGCTCCTTCTGTGAAGCATTTGGTATTACAGGGATAAGGGCCCCCTCTACTGAGAAAAGACGTAATCAAAGGATGAACCTCTACAAAAATTATAAAAGAAAACGCGACTATTCTCAAAATTATAAAGCAAAGAGACGTAACTATTCTCCAAAACATTCAAACGAAAACTACTACCAAAATAAATCCAAACCAATTACTTGCTACAAATGTGGCAAACCTGGCCATATGGCAAGTATATGCAAATCAAAAGAAAAAAGAAAAAAACATAATAATAATAATAAAGTTAATGAAATCATAAATAGCATGTCAGACTTAGACGACAATTTAAGGGAAAAACTTAAGGAAAGATTTCAAATCATCTCTGAGATCAATGAGATATCCGATGATGATGAATACTATGACTCATCAAACTCTAGCGACTCCGATTGTAAATGTAAAACAATTAGTATGATCAAGGAAACTACTTTCAAAACAAGCAATTCTAAGAAAAAATCAAAAGAATTAATATTCGACATGATACTGTTGGCCCAAGGTTACAATCAACCCATGTTTAGTGTATTTTGATGATTACAAAACATATTAGTTATTGGTACTAATATAAATTGTTGTTTAAGTGTGTTTCAGGTTCATATATTTAAGAGATGAATTCTTCCCTAAAGGAAGGTACATTGGACTCAAGACAAGTCAAAATGGGCTCAAATTGCAATATTGAAGATCAAGAGAAGATAGCTCAAGTTGAAGTCTTGAAAACCATTGTAATTTGTAAGTTTAGTGTTGTAAAGATAGAATATGTAAATTTTGGCTCTAGGATTTGCACACACACTTATGATATATGTTTCTATGTTTTTGAGAATGGTATTTCTAAGTTTATGCCTTAGTTCATACATACATGTACCCAAAGCCTTATATCTTCAAAACTTGTTTAAATACATGTATATAACTATTTTCAACATAACACTTAGCTTAAGATTTTTAAAGGAATTTTTACAAATTTTTCTAACTCAAAAATCTGCCCAGAAAACTGTTTTCCAGGCAGACCGGTCGACCGATCCTAATATCAGTCGACCGGCTGCTGTGGCCAGACATGCACGAGGCTGTGCATGTCTGCCGGTCGACCGACCCTAAATATCGGTCGACTGATTTTTGTGGTCTGCTCTCTGTATCTTTCGGTCGACTGGGTCGGTCGACCGATAGAAGGAAACTGTGTTTCCTTCTGTGAGATCGGTCGACTGGCAGTCGACCGGAGCCTCAACGGCTCTTTTGCCAGCAGAGCACCGGTCGACCGGCAGTCGACCGGTAGGCCTGCAACAAGCCCAACGGCTCTTTCCTCTTTGGGCATTCCTGAAAATCTGTTTTATGTTTTCTCTTTAACAGAGTTTTTAGGAGTTGTTGGGGTGCTTTTGCAGAAGTTTTTAGCTGGAAAAATCAGAGTTTTTAACCTATTCTCTCCCTATAAATAGTGGAGAATAGGCTTAGTTAAAAACCAAGAAAAATACAAGTTTTCATAGTTTTTCAAGAGAAAGAGAAAAATAGTTTAAAGCTTTCATTTCCATTCTTTTAAGTTTGATTTTCAGTTGTTGTTTGATTCTTAATATCACTCTACAACTGAAGCTTTTCTCACAAACACTTCATTGAGCCAAAATTTCATATTCTTTCTATAGGTGAAGTTGTAAAAGTGTGAGAGTGTTTGTAAAAGAGAAAGAGTGTTGTGGTCTAGTTGAGATCACCAAATTGTAATCCTTTGTTCTTGTGGAGACAAGTTCCTAAGGGGAATTTCTTTGTAAGGTGAAGCTACGGGCTTGAGGTCTTTGGAGGCCTAACTTGTACGGGATCCTAAGGGGATAGTGGAAACCCTTCACGGAGGTGAAGGCGGGGACTAGAGCTATGGGCTCGAACCTCGAAACAAATCACTTTGTTTGCGATTGGCTTGGCGTTCTTCTTGCTTAATTTCTTGCTTTAAATTACTTCCAATCTATTGCTTGTGAACTAACTTTTATTTGTGCTATCCTTACTTGTTTATTTTACTTGCTTTCAATATTTCTTGCTATATTACTTGTGTGCATATCATCATCGCATTTCATACTTGGAATTGTTCGATCACACCTCAATACAACACGGTTGCATTGCGCACCTCTAACCCATTTAAGGGGAATTGGGAGGAAGGAGTTCAGAACCTCGCAAGGGGTATTCGGCTCTTAGTCGTGTTTTGAGAGATCGTTGCATCACTCACTTAAGTAAAATTTGAAAAGAGCATTAGATTAGCAATTACACCTATTCACCCCCCTCTAGGTGTATTTCAATTGGTATCAGAGCTTGGACTCTAGGATTTGGCTTAACAACCTTAGAGAGATCCTCATTTTGCTAATCACTTCATTCATTTCCACATAGTAAACATGGCCGATGGTATTAAGACACCCCCTAAGTTTGATGGACTTAACTTTCCCATATGGAAGGTTAAGATGACCGTTTTCTTGCAATCTCTAGGTAGTCGAGTTGCAAAGGCCGTGACTAAACAATTTAGTGTACCCCCGGTGATGAATCTACTTGGTCCGAAATTGAGACCAAGGAGTTTGATGCCAATGCTAGGGCACATTATGCACTCCTACAAGCCCTCAATGATGATGACATAGCTAGAGTCATCCATTGCAAATCCGCCTATGAGATTTGGACCCATTTGCTAGTAACACATGAGGGGACATCACAAGTGAAGAGGGCCAAGATAGACCTTCTTCGGTCCCAATATGAAAATTTTAGCATGCAAGAGAATGAAACCATAGATGATATGGTTACTAAGTTTACAAAGATTACTAATGGTCTTGCTTCTCTAGGTGAAGAAATCAACAATGATCAAAGGGTGAGAAAGATCATCCGGGCTCTTCCTCCATCATGGGAAGTGAAAGCTACAACATTGAAGGAACTCAATGACAAAGATGAGATTGAGCTCATTGGACTCATTGGGAACTTGAAGACCCATGAGATGGAGAGAAAGGCAAGGGAGGACATGGCACCTACCAAAAAGAAGACCATTGCCTTCAAAAGTCATGCTACCTACTCCGACGAAGATGACGAAGAAGAAGATGACGAGGAGCTCTCACTTCTAGTCAAAAATGTCCGGAGGATGTACAACAAGGCAAAGTACCAAGGAAGGAGGAGATGGCAAGGAGGCAAGGAAGAAAGGAAGATCATTTGCTTTAATTGCCAAAAGCCGGGACACATAGTAGCGGAGTGTCCGGAACAAGTGAAGCCATCTTCATCCAAGAAGCCATACAAGAAGAAGGCTATGAAAGCAACATGGGATGACGAAAGTGAATCCGATGAGGAGATCGACACCGCCAATATGTGCTTCATGGCAAATGAGAGCACAAATAAGGTAACCCCCTCAACTCCTTTTGATGAAGATTTATCCATGGATGAGCTAGGAGAAGCTTTTATGGAACTTTCTAGTAATTATGATTTCTTAAAGAAGAAATATTTAAAAATGAAAAAGGATAATGAATCTCTTAATATTCAAATTGTAAATCTTTCTAAAGAAAATAATGATTTACATTCTTCTTTAGTTTCCACTAAAAATGATTTTGAAAAATATAAGATTGCTTGTAAAGGAAAGACCCCATTTGTAGACTCTAATGAGATTGCCATGCTTAAGGAAAGATTAGACTCATTAGATGTTGTTTTGAAAAAGTGTAGTGAATTTGATAAGAAGAAGATGGAGAATATGTTTCCTAAGAAACAAGCTCCTAAGAGAAATATTCATCATGCTCATGCTCATGCTCATGTACATGCTACACAACCTATGCATCATGGTAAACCCCAAAGCATGCTCACACTTCACATACACACCATGCATTCATGTATAGAAAAGTGTATTCATGTTCACATTGTGGACGGAAAGGACACTTAGCTAATTTTTGTTATGATAGACTAAGTGCATCACACCATAATGTTTGGGTTCGTAACACTAACTTTCAAGGACCCAAGAAAGTTTGGGTACCAAAGTCAACTATTGTTTTAAATGATGTAGGTACTTTCCAAAGCTCAAAGACGTAGAGGTTTATGGTATCTTGATAGCGGTTGCTCAAGGCACATGACTTGGGACATCAACAACTTTGCAACCCTATCAAGATATCATGAAGGTGGCACCGTCACCTTCGGAGATGACGCCAAGGGTAAAATCATCGGTATTGGTAATGTAAAACTTGGCACCTCTCCTTTAATTGAAAATGTGGTTTTAGTTGATGGCCTCAAGCATAATCTCTTGAGTGTTAGTCAACTTTGTGATAAAGGTTTTGATGTTGTTTTTGATAATGTTTCTTGTAAAGTGATTGATAGAACTTCTAATGTTTGTGTATTTTCCGGTTTTCGTGAAAGCAATGTTTATATGATTGATATGTTAAATATGTCTTGTAATATAACATGTTTAAAAGCCCTCGATGACGACTCTTGGTTGTGGCATAGGAGATTAGGCCACGTTTCATTTGACCATATTTCTAGGCTTAACTCTAAGGAAATGGTGAAGGGTATTCCTTCATTGAACTTTGAAAAGGACCGAGTTTGTGACGCATGTCAATTTGGGAAACAAACTAAGTCCTCATTCAAATCAATTAAGGATATCATGTCATCACGTCCATTAGAGCTAATCCACATGGATTTATTTGGCCCAACTCAAACCAAAAGTTTAAGTGGGAGTAGATTTGCTTATGTTTTAGTAGATGATTTTTCGCGTTTTACTTGGGTTTATTTTCTTGAACATAAAAGTCAAACCTTTTCACATTTTCAAGCCTTTAAGAAAAGAGTTGAAAAGGAAAATGGCTCCTCAATAATTAAAATAAGAAGTGATAGAGGAGGTGAGTTCATTAACCTTCCCTTTACCACTTTTTGTGAGGAACATGGAATAAAACATGAACTTTCTTGTCCTAGAACTCCACAACAAAATGGAGTAGTTGAGCGGAAAAATCGTACTTTACAAGAGATGGCTAGGACAATGTTAAATGAATATGGTCTACCACATTATTTGTGGGCCGAGGCCGTTCATACTTCATGTTACATTGCAAATCGTGTTTTCCTATGTAAAAATACTACTAAGACTTCTTATGAGATGTATTTTTCTAGAAAACCTAATGTTTCTTATTTCAAAGTGTTTGGTTGCAAATGTTTTGTTTTAAATACAAATATTAATTTGGGAAAATTTGATGCTAGATCATATGAGGCTATTTTTGTAGGTTACTCAAATACTAGTAAGGCTTATAGAGTCTTCAATAGGTCAACTTTGACTATTGAGGAATCTATTCATGTTAAATTTGAGGAATCTAACAAGTTTGTTAAGAATTGTGTAGAAATTGATGCTTTAGATGAAGGCTTGGAGAAAGTGACCTTGGAGGATGCTTCTACCATGGGAGACAAGCCAAAGGATGGTGATGGAAGTGAAGCCAAAGTGGAAGAGGCTCAAGGAAATAAACATCAAGCAAATGAAGAGGAGCCCTCTCAACCACTACCAAAGGATTGGAGATTCAATCCTCATCATCCCAAGGACCTCGTCATAGGTGAAGTATCAAAAGGGGTAACCACTCGCTCTAAGATTCAAGATTTTTGTGGTAATTTTGCTTTTATTTCACACATAGAACCTAAAAATGTCCTCGAGGCCGAGGCCGATTCATATTGGTTGCTTGCAATGCAAGAGGAGCTCAATCAATTTGAGCGCAATCAAGTTTGGCACCTTGTTCCTAGGCCCCAAGATAGACCAACTATTGGCACTAAATGGATCTTTAAGAACAAGTTGGATGAATCGGGTAATGTAGTTAGAAACAAGGCTAGGTTAGTTGCCCAAGGTTACACTCAAATCGAAGGGATCGATTTTGAAGAAACCTTTGCACCCGTAGCACGGCTCGAAGCCATACGGATGACCTTAGCATATGCCTCATTTAAAGATTTTAAGTTATTTCAAATGGATGTAAAGAGTGCCTTTCTTAATGGTTATATTGATGAGGAGGTGTATGTTGAACAACCCCCGGGTTTGTTGATCCTACACACCCTAATTATGTTTATAAATTAGATAAAGCACTTTATGGTTTAAAACAAGCCCCTAGGGCTTGGTATGAAAGATTGTCTTCATTTTTGATTTCAAATGATTTTAAGAAAGGAAAAGTTGATAAAACATTATTTACCAAACATATAGATCAAGATATCCTCATAGTTCAAATTTATGTTGATGACATTATTTTTGGATCTTCTAATGTTTCACTTTGCAAGAATTTTGAATCATGCATGAAAAGGGAATTTGAGATGTCTATGATGGGGGAGCTCAACTTCTTCCTTGGACTTCAAATCAAGCAACGTAGTGATGGGACATTCATCAACCAAGCCAAGTACACCAAAGAACTCATCAAGAGGTTCGGGCTTGAAGGATCCAAAGTAGCAAAGACTCCCATGGCAACCACTACGAAACTTGACAAGGACGAACAAGGTAAGGAAGTAGACATCAAATTATTTCGTAGCATGATTGGTAGTTTACTCTATCTTACGGCTAGTAGGCCGGATATAATGTTTTCCGTATGTTTATGTGCACGTTTTCAATCATGTCCTAAGGAATCACACTTAATAGCGGTAAAACGCATAATTAGGTATCTTAAGGGCACAATTGATTTAGGTTTGTGGTATCCGAAAACTAACCAATTTACCATGACTAGTTATTCGGATGCCGACTATGCCGGTTGTAGGGTAGATAGGAAGAGCACAAGTGGCACTTGCCAATTCTTGGGCAATTGTCTTGTGTCTTGGTCTTCCAAAAAGCAAAATAGTGTAGCCCTTTCAACCGCCGAGGCGGAGTATGTAGCAGCCGGAGCTTGTTGTGCACAAGTACTTTGGATGAAACATACTCTTCTCGATTTTGATTTACATTTTGATCATGTTAAGATTTATTGTGATAATACTAGTGCTATTCACATGACCAAAAATGCTAATCAACATAGTAAAACCAAACATATAGACATTAGATATCATTTTCTTAGAGATCACTTTGAAAAAGGTGACATAGATATTGATTTTGTTTCTACCGATTTTCAACTTGCGGATATTTTCACAAAACCTTTAGATTATGCAAGATTTTCTTTTATTTGTGGTGAATTAAATGTTTGTAAAATTGATACTTAAAGTATCTTAGTTTGTTTTTGTTTTGTTTTTAATATGTGTTAAATTTTTTTGTTTTAACCCTTTTTGATGTATGACAAAAAGGGGGAGAAAAATGTATGAGTTTGGAGAAATACTAAGTTGTTTTTTAGTTGTTTTAATATTTGGTTCATGTTTGAGTTTCCTATTTATGGTGATGACTTTGTTTTTTTTTAAAAAAAAAATGATTTTTGTATGCTTACATAGTTTCTCATATTCATGTTAAATATATAGCATTGTTTAAGGGGAGCTTTCCAAGCTCTTTCTCCTTTTATTTGTTTAATAACTCATATGTTTTGTCATCATCAAAAAGGGGGAGATTGTTGGCCCAAGGTTACAATCAACCCATGTTTAGTGTATTTTGATGATTACAAAACATATTAGTTATTGGTACTAATATAAATTGTTGTTTAAGTGTGTTTCAGGTTCATATATTTAAGAGATGAATTCTTCCCTAAAGGAAGGTACATTGGACTCAAGACAAGTCAAAATGGGCTCAAATTGCAATATTGAAGATCAAGAGAAGATAGCTCAAGTTGAAGTCTTGAAAACCATTGTAATTTGTAAGTTTAGTGTTGTAAAGATAGAATATGTAAATTTTGGCTCTAGGATTTGCACACACACTTATGATATATGTTTCTATGTTTTTGAGAATGGTATTTCTAAGTTTATGCCTTAGTTCATACATACATGTACCCAAAGCCTTATATCTTCAAAACTTGTTTAAATACATGTATATAAACTATTTTCAACATAACACTTAGCTTAAGATTTTTAAAGGAATTTTTACAAATTTTTCTAACTCAAAAATCTGCCCAGAAAACTGTTTTCCAGGCAGACCGGTCGACCGATCCTAAATATCAGTCGACCGGCTGCTGTGGCCAGACATGCACGAGGCTGTGCATGTCTGCCGGTCGACCGACCCTAAATATCGGTCGACTGATTTTTGTGGTCTGCTCTCTGTATCTTTCGGTCGACTGGGTCGGTCGACCGATAGAAGGAAACTGTGTTTCCTTCTGTGAGATCGGTCGACTGGCAGTCGACCGGAGCCTCAACGGCTCTTTTGCAGCAGAGCACCGGTCGACCGGCAGTCGACCGGTAGGCCTGCAACAAGCCCAACGGCTCTTTCCTCTTTGGGCATTCCTGAAAATCTGTTTTATGTTTTCTCTTTAACAGAGTTTTTAGGAGTTGTTGGGGTGCTTTTGCAGAAGTTTTTAGCTGGAAAAATCAGAGTTTTTAACCTATTCTCTCCCTATAAATAGTGGAGAATAGCCTTAGTTAAAAACCAAGAAAAATACAAGTTTTCATAGTTTTTCAAGAGAAAGAGAAAAATAGTTTAAAGCTTTCATTTCCATTCTTTTAAGTTTGATTTTCAGTTGTTATTTGATTCTTAATATCACTCTACAACTGAAGCTTTTCTCACAAACACTTCATTGAGCCAAAAATTTCATATTCTTTCTATAGGTGAAGTTGTAAAAGTGTGAGAGTGTTTGTAAAAGAGAAAGAGTGTTGTGGTCTAGTTGAGATCACCAAATTGTAATCCTTTGTTCTTGTGGAGACAAGTTCCTAAGGGGAATTTCTTTGTAAGGTGAAGCTACGGGCTTGAGGTCTTTGGAGGCCTAACTTGTACGGGATCCTAAGGGGATAGTGGAAACCCTTCACGGAGGTGAAGGCGGGGACTAGAGCTACGGGCTCGAACCTCGAAACAAATCACTTTGTTTGCGATTGGCTTGGCGTTCTTCTTGCTTAATTTCTTGCTTTAAATTACTTCCAATCTATTGCTTGTGAACTAACTTTTATTTGTGCTATCCTTACTTGTTTATTTTACTTGCTTTCAATATTTCTTGCTATATTACTTGTGTGCATATCATCATCGCATTTCATACTTGGAATTGTTCGATCACACCTCAATACAACACGGTTGCATTGCGCACCTCTAACCCATTTAAGGGGAATTGGGAGGAAGGAGTTCAGAACCTCGCAAGGGGTATTCGGCTCTTAGTCGTGTTTTGAGAGATCGTTGCATCACTCACTTAAGTAAAATTTGAAAAGAGCATTAGATTAGCAATTACACCTATTCACCCCCCCTCTAGGTGTATTTCAGATACTGTTGGCCCAAAGGCCATTATCCCGGTTATTTTGATGATAGCAAAATATATTTAGTTATGTATTTAATAATCTTGTTTAAAAGTATTTCAGGTTCAAGAAACAGATTTTGACGACTCCGCTAAAAGACTCACACTTTTGGAGTTCGCCCAAGATTTGTATTCCCAAGCTAAAGCACATAGGAAGCTTCGGGAATATGCGTTGAAGAATAGATCAAGAAAAAGATCAAGACTTGCTAAAGAATCCAAGATTTGTATTTTGTTTATTTTCATTTTAGATATTTTGTCAAAACTAAATAGTAGAAGTAGAGATATGGGATATCACACACACACACATTTTCTAGAGTGGTTTATGGCTTCAAAAAGACTTTCTAAATCATTTCCAACTTAGCTTTCATATAAACATATTTATTTTGGAAATACGATTTTAGAAAGACTAGTTTTTGGAAAAACATTTTAAAAAGAATATCAAGAGTTTTTACAAGAGTTTTCAAGATTTCCAAAGTTGAAGTTTAGAAAAGATTTTTCTCTCCAAAGCCAAATTCCATACACCTTACTTGGAGCCTATTCCTCTACTTCTCTCTTGTTTTGCACTACACAATCCCATACTCTAAGTCTCCTATTTGGTTCTAGGATTGTGCTTAGTGAGCTCTTTTGTAAAGTGATCAAGTGTGATCACTTCCATTGTAATTGAGTGAAGTTGTAGAGGCATCGGCCTCAAGGCGAGCTAGTGTGCTCAAGGTGGTGAAGTGTCATCACGGGAGACGGACAAGTGTTGTCCTTGTATTGTTGATCCGGTGGGATCCTCAATAGTGGAAATCCTTCAAGTGTGAAGGCGGGGACGTAGAGCGTGGCTCGAACCTCGGAAACATATCGGCGTGTTTGCGTTTGCTCAAATTCTTCTAACTCTATCTCTTTTATTACTTGCAATTTTACATTGTCTTTTACTTGCAAGAAATATTGTATTGTGCTAATTGTTTAGAGTTAAATTTTTAAATTCCGCATAATTGCCATTATCATATAGCCATCACCTATTCACCCCCCCTCTAGGTGATTTCAGATACAACAGATTCCTGATTTAAAAACACAAAAGGAGCATTTAGAAAAATAAGAACCCTAATAATTAATGAGGAAGAGGAAAAGGATAATTTAACTCAACCTTTCAGCATTTCAAAACTTTTTGAAACTTATCCTATAAAAACCACTTTAGGAACCAAACCAAACGACATTCGTAAACTCCAAACAGAAATACAACTCCTAAAAGAAGAAATCGGACACATTAAGGAAAATTTACGACAAATAGAAACAAGAAATCTAGCATATGAAACACAGATGTGCCTTGTCCAAAGCCAAATTGATAAGACAAGAGAACAAACTACTGCATCAGGATCATTGGAAGAACCGCTTCCCTTTTCCCTGAATGAAATAAACATTTCAACCAATTGTCCACCCAACCCTGAATTCATCTCCACCATTGAAAAATTCAATTACCAGAAATGGTTCATATTCATAACCCTAGCCATCGATGATTCAAAACTAACACTTACTGCGATGATTGATTCCGGAGCCGACCATAGTGTAATTAGGAACGGTATCCTCCCAACAAAGCATTATGAACCCACAAAAGAAAACTAATCACGGCAAATGACTCACCTTTGAAAGTTATGGAAAAATAACAAAAATATCAATATGCAATGAGACAATTTGTTTCAAACACCAATTCATTGTTATTCAAAATTTAAATACTGATATAATATTAGGAATACCATTTTTAACTCAAATCTATCCATTCTGGGTTGATTCAAAAGGATTAGGTACAAGAATCATGGGACAAGAAATCATATTTAGATTCATATCTCCTGTCCAACCTGAAGACTTGAATACCCTACAAAATAATTCCATTTACCATAGCGTAAATCTGATTTATTCAAAAAAATCATTCATGCATTCTCCATGCATTCATAATAATTCAAGACACTTCATCCAAACAAACTCCCCTTTCCTGACCACAGATTAAAGATGAACGAGGATAAAGGAAAATCCCCGATTCAAAAGTCGGTCAATCCCAAAGACTACGAGATAAAGATCTCAACCCTTTCAACCTCTCCTATTCAAAGTCACAACAGATTCCAAGTCCTTGGTAACTTTCCTCCTCTTCCCTTTGCTGTAACAACTCCAACAAAGACTCAAAATACCCCACGACCCCAATCTAATTCATCTCCATATTTCACCAAGAAAAACCCTGAGTATATAATCCTCACCAACTTCACTGAAGTCCCTGACTACAAGGCACTTTGTTCTTTCATAAATAAACTCCTACCAGCCGGCTGCCAGTGGCTTCCAGATGATCCACTCAAAACCCAAAGATACTATGAACTAGTTCTCATTGACTCTGGTTCAATAGAGCTTTATCATACTATGGACAAAAGCAATCCAGACAGGATCTCTTACTCAAAGTGCGTCATCAAGAAAATAATTCGGCCAATAGAGTGGGCATCTCTCGCTACCACGCGAGAATTCACAGTCAACTACATTCCGAAAGGATATACTTATCATGATTACAGAATGGCCTGGTATCGAGCATTCCTTCTCAGACCTTTCGACCATTCCTGGTTCTTCACCTTCCACACCAATTGCCAAGAAGAACTCCCAGTATGGTTTTATGAATGGTGGCATTCATACGGACCTACAACCAATATATTACCACCAATGGCACTCAAAGGCTTCAACAGATACCTCTTCCAAGCCAAAGGATTACATTACATCAAAACAGTCCAATACTACAAAGAATTCAAGGTACCATGGATTTTTTGCTGGAGTTACCAAATTACTCAATACTACAGTGCTACAGACAAATTCCCAATGAGTTTAGTCCGGGAATTCAAAATCAAATGGTGGGACAAGTTCAATCAGAATCTATGCTCAGAATCAACAGTCGGCGATTTTCTCCTCTCAGGCAAAAAATTTCAACACCAAATCCAACAAGTCTCTAAACACGACGACTCTCCAAAACCCTTTCCAAAAACTTCAACTACAATTCAAGAAGATTCAGACTCTGAGGACGAATTTCAACAGTTTTTAAAATTCCAGAAATTCAAAAAATTGCAAAAACAAATCGACAAATCAAGGGCCAGCTCTACTGCATCCTCTTCACCTATTAATCCAGCACTTGACCCAATAGGGGATCAGGACCCATTTGATATGTGATCAAAAAAAAAAAAAAAAAAAAACAGAGAGAGAAAGGGACTAAAAGACAAAACAGCCTCACCAGCAAAATTCACCATTCCAACAAAAGATCAGCACTCAAGGACGACATGATTCAAAGCTGCAAGATTCCTCTCCGACAAAACATGAAGTGACTCAAAGGCAGATTCCTCTCCGACAAAGGACGAAGTGACTCAAAGTGACAGATTCCTCTCCGACAAAGGACAACATGACTCAAAAGGTGACAGATTCCTCTCCGACAAAGGACGAAGTGACTCAAAGTGACAGATTCCTCTCCGACAAAGGACGACATGACTCAAAAGGTGACAGATTCCTCTCCGACAAAGGACGAAGTGACTCAAAGAGACAGATTCCTCTCTGACAAAGGACGACATGACTCAAAAGGTGACAGATTCCTCTCCGACAAAGCATGAAGTGACTCAAAGCTGCTAGGCTCCAAAGACGACAAAGCAAGACAAGACTCAAAGCAAAGAAATGACAAGATTCCTCGCCAACTCATCACTCCAGAAGGATCGACTCCTCTCTATAAATTCAAGGCCTCCTCATCCATTTGGGGGCAGAGCGAAAACAGAGCAAAATCAGAGCAGAAAAACAGAGCAAAATTCCACTTTGTAATCCTCCTTCTCTCCTTAGAATTCCAAGTTGTATTCAAATTGCTTCCTGTATTCAAGTTGCTTCCTGTATCCAAAGACACTAAATTCAAGCCAAGTTTCTGTAAGCTCTCACCTTTGTAATCTATTTCATCCTTTATTCCAATTTTAAGCATTCCATATTAAGTAGAATTTGCATTCATCTTGTCGATCAAAAGCTCACACAACAGGGTTGCATTGCGCACCTCCAACTCATTTTAAGAGGAATCAAGGAGGCAGAAGTACAGAACCCGTCACAGGGTATTCGGCTTCTAGTCCTGTTACGAGCGATCGTTCATACATACTCACTGTGCACTAATTACTGTTCATAATTACTATTCACAGTACTGTTCATAATTACTGTTCATAGTTACTGTTCAAAATTACTGTTCATGAGTACTGTTCATACACTGTTCATACATACGGTACTGTTCATATATACGAAAATTCACTGTTCATATACTGTTCATACATAACGTGAATTAAAAGTTCTAAATAAATCTCTGTCTATATCATATCTACCCTTGCTCCCTGACCTGTCTCGACCCCCCCTGGGCTCCCTCCTGGTATCAGAGCCAAGTTTCTAGCTTGTTGGTTAGCATAAGTAGGTAACAATTGACCTGTTGAATTTTAGTAGGCGTTGGCAAGCGTTGGTAAGCTTGTAAGTCCGTTGGTAAGCCCGTTTGAGATTAGGGTGTTCCAGGCATTGTGTTCCCGTGTTCCAGTCTACTGAAAGGTCAACCCTATCAGTTAGTTACATACTAGTGATGACCAATATTGTTAGAAGAATGTTTCTAGGTTCCAGTTCGACCTCAGGATCAAACAGAAAGGTAGTAAGAAGTAGAGAAGATATAGTTCATGAAGATTTTTTAGAATGGAGAATTCCCAGTGAAAAAATAGAGAATATTTACAGTATAGGCACCTTTGACTTTAAGACTTCATATGCTATAAAAATTCATGAAGAAACATTCAATATCCAGAATAAATCTCAAACCATTCATCTATTGTCCAAACTTGCATTAAAAGAGTTCATTAAAAAAGGATTCCGTTATATTCATTTTGGGTTAGTACAGGTAGCTATCAAACCATTAGTCCACACTGGTGTAGACACACCTGTCTACACAGCCCTACGAGACAAAAGATTAAAGAGATATAAGTCATCCATCTTATCTATGATTCAAACTAATATATGTAATGGACCAGTATACTTCAACTGTATGCCTAATTACTCAGTATCCTTAACAGACCCATTATTCCTAAATTCATTAATCTTAGACGTCCACTTGCAAGGTGATGAGTTCGAAAGATTCACCGAACAAGTATCAGTTATGTATAAGCTATATTATAAATTAATGAGTTCCCAAATGAACCCAAAATTCAAAATGATAGGTTCCCGTACTCAAGAAGAAACTGTTATCCTTCAGATAGAAGCAGAACAGTCAAAGACTTTTGTCCCCAAAAGACTAAAGTGGGATGAAATAACCATTCCAGAAGAATTCAAAATAGAGAACCCTCAGACCCCTAGAGACATAGAAAGGACTGAGATCTCAGATATAATAGAGAAGACGACGGAACAGTATTAATTAGATTCAACTCTGTAAGAGAAAGACCTTCAACCTCATTTAGGTATGTTGAACCCAGTAGGAACTCGTGTTCCGAATATTCATTCCAACAACCCATTAGAGTATTCCATAAGTCACCCCTTCCAGAAGTTAATCAGGAAAACTACTCTCCTACATCATCCCAAATGAGACCAGATTTTACTGGAGAAATTAATATGATTAAAAAACCATTCATTAGCGATAGTTTTAGACTTATGAAAGAATTCCGAGAAGAATCCAAACATTTTGATTGGTTCTCAAAACTTCATAGGACTTACCAAGAACAATTAACAAAAATTGGATTAGTGATATATGGAAACATGAAATTAATTTTAACTTTGAAATATGGTTACGGTATTACTTAGTGAACAAGGCATTGAAGACCCTTTCAATCAATCCCAAATTAATGTTCAGACCAGCCTATACAAAAAATGACAACTGACAGATGGAAACATTGTGACTTCAATCCATCCTCCATTACAATCTATCAAGATTCCAACCAACGAAGGAGAAGTAACTGCTTCCCCTTTCAAAAGAGGGAAAATAATAACGAACCAGTCAACATAGAAGACATTAAAAAGGTATATCATCGAACAATTATTCAAACCAATTGCTACACACCATAGCGCATCAAGTCGATTCCCTATCCACAGAAATTAAAGGAATTCAAAAAGAGTCAAACTCCAAATTCCCATTAAGTTATTCAGCACCACATTTCCAGCCAACAAATTTACCTATAGAAAATATCCGACCAATGAATTATTAGGACAAATAACCCAAGCTTTAGAAAAAATTAATGAAAGCATTCCAAGTACGTCAAAATAAATACTATAGAGGAACAAGATGATTCCAATCTACTGACAGTTACTTCTCCTTCGTTGGTTGGAATCTTAATAGATTGTAATGGAGGATGGATTGAAGTCACAATGTTTCCATCTGTCAGTTGCCATTTTTTGTATAGGCTGGTCTGAACATTAATTTGGGATTGATTGAAAGAGTCTTCAATGCCTTGTTTCACTAAGTAATACCGTAACCATATTTCAAAGTTAAAATTAATTTCATGTTTCCATATATCACTAATCCAATTTTTTGAATAATTGTTCTGATGATATACCTTTTTAATGTCTTCTATGTTGACTGGTTCGTTATTATTTTTCCCTCTTTTGAAAGGGGAAGCAGTTACTTCTCCTTCGTTGGTTGGAATCTTGATAGATTGTAATGGAGGATGGATTGAAGTCACAATGTTTCCATCTGTCAGTTGCCATTTTTTGTATAGGCTGGTCTGAACATTAATTTGGGATTGATTGAAAGGGTCTTCAATGCCTTGTTTCACTAAGTAATACCGTAACCATATTTCAAAGTTAAAATTAATTTCATGTTTCCATATATCACTAATCCAATTTTTTGTTAATTGTTCTTGGTAAGTCCTATGAAGTTTTGAGAACCATCAAAATGTTTGGATTCTTCTCGGAATTCTTTCATAAGTCTAAAACTATCGCTAATGAATGGTTTTTTAATCATATTAATCTCTCTAGTAAAATCTGGTCTCATTTGGGATGATGTAGGAGAGTAGTTTTCCTGATTAACTTCTGGAAGGGGTGACTTATGGAATACTCTAATGGGTTGTTGGAATGAATATTCGGAACACGAGTTCCTACTGGGTTCAACATACCTAAATGAGGTTGAAGGTCTTTCTCTTACAGAGTTGAATCTAATTAATACTGTTCCGTCGTCTTCTTCTATTATATCTGAGACCTCAGTCCTTTCTATGTCTCTAGGGGTCTGAGGGTTCTCTATTTTGAATTCTTCTGGAATGGTTATTTCATCCCACTTTAGTCTTTTGGGGACAAAAGTCTTTGACTGTTCTGCTTCTATCTGAAGGATAACAGTTTCTTCTTGAGTACGGGAACCTATCATTTTGAATTTTGGGTTCATTTGGGAACTCATTAATTTATAATATAGCTTATACATAACCGATACTTGTTCGGTGAATCTTTCGAACTCATCACCTTGCAAGTGGACGTCTAAGATTAATGAATTTAGGAATAATGGGTCTGTTAAGGATACTGAGTAATTAGGCATACAGTTGAAGTACACTGGTCCATTACATATATTAGTTTGGATCATAGATAAGATGGATGATTTGTATCTTTTTAATCTTTTGTCTCGTAGGGCTGTGTAGACAGGAGTATCTACGCCAGTGTGGACAAGTGGTTTGATGGCTACTTGTACTAACCCAAAATGGATATAACGGAATCCTTTCTTAATGAATTCTTTTAATGCAAGTTTGGATAATAGATGGATGGTTTGAGATTTATTTTGAATATTGAATGTTTCTTCATGGATTTTTATAGCGTATGAAGTTTTAAAGTCAAAGGTGCCTATACTGTAAATATTTTCTATTTTTTCACTTGGAATTCTCCATTCTAAAAAATCTTCATGAACTATATCTTCTCTACTTCTTACTACCTTTCTGTTTGATCCTGAGGTCGAACTGGAACCTAGAAACATTCTTCTAACAATATTGGTCATCACTAGTGTGTAACAGACTGATGTGGTTGACCTTTCAGTAGACTGGAACACGGGAACACAATGCCTGGAACACCCTAATCTCAAACGGGCTTACCAACGGACTTACAAGCTTACCAACGCTTTCCAACGCCTACTAAAATTCAACAGGTCAATTGTTACCTACTTATGCTAACCAACAAGCTAGAAACTTGGCTCTGATACCAGGAGGGAGCCCAGGGGGGTCGAGACAGGTCAGGGGGCAAGGGTAGATATGATATAGACAGAGATTTATTTAGAACTTTGAATTCACGTTATGTATGAACAGTATATGGACAGTGAATTTTCGTATATATGAACAGTACCGTATGTATGAACAGTGTATGAACAGTACTCATGAACAGTAATTTTGAACAGTAACTGTGAACAGTAATTATGAACAGTAACTGTGAATAGTAATTATGAACAGTAACTGTGAATAGTAATTATGAACAGTAATTAGTGCACAGTGAGTATGTATGAATGATCGCTCGTAACAGGACTAGAAGCCGAATACCCTGTGACGGGTTCTGTATTTCTGCCTCCTTGATTCCTCTTAAAATGAGTTGGAGGTGCGCAATGCAACCCTGTTGTGTGAGCTTTTGATCGACAAGATGAATGCAAATTCTACTTAATATGGAATGCTTAAAATTGGAATAAAGGATGAAATAGATTACAAAGGTGAGAGCTTACAGAAACTTGGCTTGAATTTAGTGTCTTTGGATACCGGAAGCAACTTGAATACAGGAAGCAATTTGAATACAACTTGGAATTCTAAGGAGAGAAGGAGGATTACAAAGTGGAATTTTGCTCTGTTTTTCTGTTCTGATTTTGCTCTGTTTTCGCTCTGCCCTCAAATGGATGAGGAGGCCTTGAATTTATAGAGAGGAGTCGATCCTTCTGGAGTGATGAGTTGGCGAGGAATCTTGTCATTTCTTTGCTTTGAGTCTTGTCTTGCTTTGTCGTCTTTGGAGCCTAGCAGCTTTGAGTCACTTCATGCTTTGTCGGAGAGGAATCTGTCACCTTTTGAGTCATGTCGTCCTTTGTCGGAGAGGAATCTGTCGCTTTGAGTCACTTCGTCATTTGTCGGAGAGGAATCCGCCTTTGAGTCACTTCGTCCTTTGTCGGAGAGGAATGAGTCATGTCGTCCTTTGTCGGAGAGGAATCTGTCACTTTGAGTCACTTCGTCCTTTGTCGGAGAGGAATCTGTCGCTTTGAGTTACTTCGTCCTTTGTCGGAGAGGAATCCGCCTTTGAGTCACTTCGTCCTTTGTCGGAGAGGAATCTGTCACTTTTTTGAGTCATTGAATGCTTGGTGAAGGAGAATTTTGGGTGCTGATGCTGGTGAAGTTCTCTCTCTCTCTCCCTTTTTTTTTTTTTTTTTTTTTTTTTTTTTTACATAGACAAGGATGGTCTATACAAAGAGACCTTTGAAATATTCACAGTACAAGGAGACCTTTGAAATATTCACAGCCATCGCCGAGGTTCATGAATAAAGTTTCCTGTGAACTTTGGTACCAGCGTCTTCAAGATGCCCTGGACGTTGGTGACGAAGATCCAGTTCTGTGAATGATGGAAGATGTGAAAACCCATCGGGAAGGCTTCCATAGTGCTTTGTATTTGCATTTGAGTCGGGTCTTTTCTATTGATAAACTTATTCCTGATATTTCTGGCGGAACAGGATGATATTCTGCTTTGTAGAATCTGTCATCAGTTGCGAGGAATTGGGTTGGAATGGAGTCCCACCAGCCGAAGTATTCTGTGACCAGTACTATATGTTGGGTTGGTTCGTAATCTTCAATATTCTCCCAAGTGGGTGGAGTTGAGTGGAATTTGAAGTAAAGTTTGTCTGAACAGAGGTCTTTTAATTTTAAAGAAGCGGTGGTTAATGTTAGAAAAGATGGATTCGGTCCTTATAGGAATGAGAGACAAGTCCGTAACAAAGACCGTTTTCTATAGCCCAAATTTTTTGAGATTGGGGCGTGGTTGGATTTAGCAGAAGTTTTGGAAATAGGAATTTGGTCTGATGACTAGGTTGGATCCTTCAGGTGGTGAATGGTGAAGCTGGTTTATTTTATGAATTAGATTAGCTTCAGCAGTACTAGGGGTTTGTGCGATTCTGTAATGGAGTTCATCGGGGAGTTTTTCTAAGAATTCTAAAGTTAGATCCTCTCGATCTTGACGAAAGAATATTAGTCGCTCAGAAGGGGTAAGAGGAGTAGTCTGAGAATTGTTGGTTCTTCTTTTGCGAGGTTTGATGTTTTTGCAGGGTAGTAGGAAGGGGTTTGAAGTCTGGTTCATGTTTGGAATCTGGTTCATGTCGAGGCTGTAGTTAAAAATTCACAAGTTAGGAATCAGGTAAAGAGTTATTAGAACCTTTGAGATACTCAATAGTAAAATCGAAAACAGAAAGAATAGCTTGCCATCTAGCAAAGATTTGTTTAGATGCAATATTTTTAACATCTTTTTCAAGAATATATTTGGCAGACTGACAGTCTATACGAAGAAGGAATTTTTTGTTTAAAAGATCATCTTGGAATTTGGAAATGCATTGGACAATGGAGAGTATTTTCTTTTTAATTGTAGAATATGATTTCTGAGGGCCGATCCAAATACCAGAGTGGAATCTAAATAACTGTTCTTGTGATGTATTGGTGAATCTCTGTTTCAGTATGCCTCCGTATCCTATGTCAGATGCATCTGTTTCTACTATCATGAATGTATGAGGATGCGGAATGCATAGGCAAGGTAATGTGTGAACCTTTTCTTTGACTTGCCTGACTATTTGGGTGAGCTTATCTGACCATGCTGGAGGGTTCTTTTGACTTTTCGTATATATGAACAGTACCGTATGTATGAACAGTGTATAAACAGTACTCATGAACAGTAATTTTGAACAGTAACTGTGAACAGTAATTATGAACAGTAACTGTGAATAGTAATTATGAACAGTAATTAGTGCACAGTGAGTATGTATGAACGATCGCTCGTAACAGGACTAGAAGCCGAATACCCTGTGACGGGTTCTGTACCTCTTCCAAGCCAAAGGATTACATTACATCAAAACAGTCCAATACTACAAAGAATTCAAGGTACCATGGATTTTTTGCTGGAGTTACCAAATTACTCAATACTACAGTGCTACAGACAAATTCCCAATGAGTTTAGTCCGGGAATTCAAAATCAAATGGTGGGACAAGTTCAATCAGAATCTATGCTCAGAATCAACAGTCGGCGATTTTCTCCTCTCAGGCAAAAAATTTCAACACCAAATCCAACAAGTCTCTAAACACGACGACTCTCCAAAACCCTTTCCAAAAACTTCAACTACAATTCAAGAAGATTCAGACTCTGAGGACGAATTTCAACAGTTTTTAAAATTCCAGAAATTCAAAAAATTGCAAAAACAAATCGACAAATCAAGGGCCAGCTCTACTGCATCCTCTTCACCTATTAATCCAGCACTTGACCCAATAGGGGGTCAGGACCCATTTGATATGTGATCAAAAAAAAAAAAAAAAAAAAAAAAACAGAGAGAGAAAGGGACAAAAAGACAAAACAGCCTCACCAGCAAAATTCACCATTCCAACAAAAGATCAGCACTCAAGGACGACATGATTCAAAGCTGCAAGATTCCTCTCCGACAAAACATGAAGTGACTCAAAGGCAGATTCCTCTCCGACAAAGGACGAAGTGACTCAAAGTGACAGATTCCTCTCCGACAAAGGACAACATGACTCAAAAGGTGACAGATTCCTCTCCGACAAAGGACAAAGTGACTCAAAGTGACAGATTCCTCTCCGACAAAGGACGACATGACTCAAAAGGTGACAGATTCCTCTCCGACAAAGGACGAAGTGACTCAAAGAGACAGATTCCTCTCTGACAAAGGACGACATGACTCAAAAGGTGACAGATTCCTCTCCGACAAAGCATGAAGTGACTCAAAGCTGCTAGGCTCCAAAGACGACAAAGCAAGACAAGACTCAAAGCAAAGAAATGACAAGATTCCTCGCCAACTCATCACTCCAGAAGGATCGACTCCTCTCTATAAATTCAAGGCCTCCTCATCCATTTGGGGGCAGAGCGAAAACAGAGCAAAATCAGAGCAGAAAAACAGGGCAAAATTCCACTTTGTAATCCTCCTTCTCTCCTTAGAATTCCAAGTTGTATTCAAATTGCTTCCTGTATTCAAGTTGCTTCCTGTATCCAAAGACACTAAATTCAAGCCAAGTTTCTGTAAGCTCTCACCTTTGTAATCTATTTCATCCTTTATTCCAATTTTAGCATTCCATATTAAGTAGAATTTGCATTCATCTTGTCGATCAAAAGCTCACACAACAGGGTTGCATTGCGCACCTCCAACTCATTTTAAGAGGAATCAAGGAGGCAGAAGTACAGAACCCGTCACAGGGTATTCGGCTTCTAGTCCTGTTACGAGCGATCGTTCATACATACTCACTGTGCACTAATTACTGTTCATAATTACTATTCACAGTTACTGTTCATAATTACTATTCACAGTTACTGTTCATAATTACTGTTCACAGTTACTGTTCAAATTACTGTTCATGAGTACTGTTCATACACTGTTCATACATACGGTACTGTTCATATATACGAAAATTCACTGTTCATATACTGTTCATACATAACGTGAATTCAAAGTTCTAAATAAATCTCTGTCTATATCATATCTACCCTTGCTCCCTGACCTGTCTCGACCCCCCTGGGCTCCCTCCTGGTATCAGAGCCAAGTTTTCTAGCTTGTTGGTTAGCATAAGTAGGTAACAATTGACCTGTTGAATTTTAGTAGGCGTTGGCAAGCGTTGGTAAGCTTGTAAGTCCGTTGGAAAGCCCGTTTGAGATTAGGGTGTTCCAGGCATTGTGTTCCCGTGTTCCAGTCTACTGAAAGGTCAACCACATCAGTCTGTTACACACTAGTAATGACCAATATTGTTAGAAGAATGTTTCTAGGTTCCAGTTCGACCTCAGGATCAAACAGAAAGGTAGTAAGAAGTAGAGAAGATATAGTTCATGAAGATTTTTTAGAATGGAGAATTCCAAGTGAAAAAATAGAAAATATTTACAGTATAGGCACCTTTGACTTTAAAACTTCATACGCTATAAAATACATAAAGAAACATTCAATATTCAAAATAAATCTCAAACCATCCATCTATTATCCAAACTTGCATTAAAAGAATTCATTAAGAAAGGATTCCGTTATATCCATTTTGGGTTAGTACAAGTAGCCATCAAACCACTTGTCCACACTGGCGTAGATAGTCCTGTCTACACAGCCCTACGAGACAAAAGATTAAAAGATACAAATCATCCATCTTATCTATGATCCAAACTAATATATGTAATGGACCAGTGTACTTCAACTGTATGCCTAATTACTCAGTATCCTTAACAGACCCATTATTCCTAAATTCATTAATCTTAGACGTCCACTTTGCAAGGTGATGAGTTCGAAAGATTCACCGAACAAGTATCGGTTATGTATAAGCTATATTATAAATTAATGAGTTCCCAAATGAACCCAAAATTCAAAATGATAGGTTCCCGTACTCAAGAAGAAACTGTTATCCTTCAGATAGAAGCAGAACAGTCAAAGACTTTTGTCCCCAAAGACTAAAGTGGATGAAATAACCATTCCAGAAGAATTCAAAATAGAGAACCCTCAGACCCCTAGAGACATAGAAAGGACTGAGGTCTCAGATATAATAGAAGAAGACGACGGAACAGTATTAATTAGATTCAACTCTGTAAGAGAAAGACCTTCAACCTCATTTAGGTATGTTGAACCCAGTAGGAACTCGTGTTCCGAATATTCATTCCAACAACCCATTAGAGTATTCCATAAGTCACCCCTTCCAGAAGTTAATCAGGAAAACTACTCTCCTACATCATCCCAAATGAGACCAGATTTTACTGGAGAGATTAATATGATTAAAAAATCATTCATTAGCGATAGTTTTAGACTTATGAAAGAATTCCGAGAAGAATCCAAACATTTTGATTGGTTCTCAAAACTTCATAGGACTTACCAAGAACAATTAACAAAAAATTGGATTAGTGATATATGGAAACATGAAATTAATTTTAACTTTGAAATATGGTTACGGTATTACTTAGTGAAACAAGGCATTGAAGACCCTTTCAATCAATCCCAAATTAATGTTCAGACCAGCCTATACAAAAAATGGCAACTGACAGATGGAAACATTGTGACTTCAATCCATCCTCCATTACAATCTATCAAAATTCCAACCAACGAAGGAGAAGTAACTGCTTCCCTTTCAAAAGAGGGAAAAATAATAACGAACCAGTCAACATAGAAGACATTAAAAAGGTATATCATCAGAACAATTATTCAAACCAATTGCTACACACCATAGCGCATCAAGTCGATTCCCTATCCACAGAATTAAAGGAATTCAAAAAGAGTCAAACTCCAAATTCCCATTAAGTTATTCAGCACCACATTTCCAGCCAACAAATTTACCTATAGAAAATATCCGACCAATGAATTTGTTAGGACAAATAACCCAAGCTTTAGAAAAAATTAATGAAAGCATTCCAAGTACGTCAAAAATAAATACTATAGAGGAACAAGATGATTCAGAATCCGAATCTACTGACAGCTCAGATAATTCATTAGTACAATAAATAAGCCAAATAGAAGACGATATTCAGGGAACAAATCCAAATCAAAAAATTAATCGTATTAATACAAGATATAAGAAAAACAGCAATTCATATAGAAATAATTAGAAAAACGACTACAATAATGACTGGCGAAAAGGCCAAACTAGGAATTATTACCCTAGGCCAACACCCCCAGACATCCAATACGAAGAAAAGGCTATATTCAAATCAAGCTATGATGGCACTTCTGTCTACGAATGGAATATAGACGGAAAGAGTGAGTACGAAATACTCAATACATTACAAGAAATAGGCATGGCCGTAACAGCCTATAAAACAAATCGTCTACCTGAACAAAATGCTACGGTCTACATAGTCACTGGTTTTACTGGACAATTAAAATATTGGTGGGATAACTCATTAACCCTCGAAGAAAAACAAACGATCCTGAATCATGAAATAGAAGTAGAAGACGCCTAAGGAACAATTACAAAAAAAATGATTCCGCCAGTTTTCTCATAATTACTATAGCGACACACTTTGTAGGAAATCCTGCAGAAGAATTAGGATCTTCAAACATATCCCTTACTAATTTAAAATGTCCAACCCTTACTGACTTCAGGTGGTATAAAGATATATTCCTGACCTATGTTTTAAAACGATCAGACTCAACCAAATCATTTTGGAAAGAAAAATTCATAACAGGACTACCCAAGTTATTTTCGCAAAGAGTCTTTACAAACATTAAAAAGGCTATGGGAGTTGAAGACGACAATGCTGATTTTAGCACTATTACATATGGTCAACTATTTGCATTTGTTAAAAAAGAAGCTTTACAAGCCTGTCAAGAGTTGAAATTCCAAGCCAAGTATAGTAACAAACGTATAGAAATGGGCTCCTTCTGTGAAGCATTTGGTATTACAGGGATAAGGGCCCCCTCTACTGAGAAAAGACGTAATCAAAGGATGAACCTCTACAAAAATTATAAAAGAAAACGCGACTATTCTCAAAATTATAAAGCAAAGAGACGTAACTATTCTCCAAAACATTCAAACGAAAACTACTACCAAAATAAATCCAAACCAATTACTTGCTACAAATGTGGCAAACCTGGCCATATGGCAAGTAAATGCAAATCAAAAGAAAAAGAAAAAAACATAATAATAATAATAAGTTAATGAAATCATAAATAGCATGTCAGACTTAGACGACAATTTAAGGGAAAAACTTAAGGAAAGATTTCAAATCATCTCTGAGATCAATGAGATATCCGATGATGATGAATACTATGACTCATCAAACTCTAGCGACTCCGATTGTAAATGTAAAACAATTAGTATGATCAAGGAAACTACTTTCAAAACAAGCAATTCTAAGAAAAAATCAAAAGATTAATATTCGACATGATACAACAGATTCCTGATTTAAAAACACAAAAGGAGCATTTAGAAAAATTAAGAACCCTAATAATTAATGAGGAAGAGGAAAAGGATAATTTAACTCAACCTTTCAGCATTTCAAAACTTTTTGAAACTTATCCTATAAAAACCACTTTAGGAACCAAACCAAACGACATTCGTAAACTCCAAACAGAAATACAACTCCTAAAAGAAGAAATCGGACACATTAAGGAAAATTTACGACAAATAGAAACAAGAAATCTAGCATATGAAACACAGATGTGCCTTGTCCAAAGCCAAATTGATAAGACAAGAGAACAAACTACTGCATCAGGATCATTGGAAGAACCGCTTCCCTTTTCCCTGAATGAAATAAACATTTCAACCAATTGTCCACCCACCCTGAATTCATCTCCACCATTGAAAAATTCAATTACCAGAAATGGTTCATATTCATAACCCTAGCCATCGATGATTCAAAACTAACACTTACTGCGATGATTGATTCCAGAGCCGACCATAGTGTAATTAGGAACGGTATCCTCCCAACAAAGCATTATGAACCCACAAAGAAAACTAATCACGGCAAATGACTCACCTTTGAAAGTTATGGGAAAAATAACAAAAAATATCAATATGCAATGAGACAATTTGTTTCAAACACCAATTCATTGTTATTCAAAATTTAAATACTGATATAATATTAGGAATACCATTTTTAACTCAAATCTATCCATTCTGGGTTGATTCAAAAGGATTAGGTACAAGAATCATGGGACAAGAAATCATATTTAGATTTATATCTCCTGTCCAACCTGAAGACTTGAATACCCTAAAAATAATTCCATTTACCATAGCGTAAATCTGATTTATTCAAAAAAATCATTCATGCATTCTCCATGCATTCATAATAATTCAAGACACTTCATCCAAACAAACTCCCCTTTTCCTGACCACAGATTAAAGATGAACGAGGATAAAGGAAAATCCCCGATTCAAAAGTCGGTCAATCCCAAAGACTACGAGATAAAGATCTCAACCCTTTCAACCTCTCCTATTCAAAGTCACAACAGATTCCAAGTCCTTGGTACTTTCCTCCTCTTCCTTTTGCTGTAACAACTCCAACAAAGACTCAAAATACCCCACGACCCCAATCTGATTCATCTCCATATTTCACCAAGAAAAACCCTGAGTATATAATCCTCACCAACTTCACTGAAGTCCCTGACTACAAGGCACTTTGTTCTTTCATAAATAAACTCCTACCAGCCGGCTGCCAGTGGCTTCCAGATGATCCACTCAAAACCCAAGATACTATGAACTAGTTCTCATTGACTCTGGTTCAATAGAGCTTTATCATACTATGGACAAAAGCAATCCAGACAGGATCTCTTACTCAAAGTGCGTCATCAAGAAAATAATTCGGCCAATAGAGTGGGCATCTCTCGCTACCACGCGAGAATTCACAGTCAACTACATTCCGAAAGGATATACTTATCATGATTACAGAATGGCCTGGTATCGAGCATTCCTTATCAGACCTTTCGACCATTCCTGGTTCTTCACCTTCCACACCAATTGCCAAGAAGAACTCCCAGTATGGTTTTATGAATGGTGGCATTCATACGGACCTACAGCCAATATATTACCACCAATGGCCCCGATTGGCATGTAATAGGCCGTATAAGAGCTGAATAGAGAAACAAGGGGAAAACATGGGGTTCAAGAGCCGTGAGTAGTATTACATAATTTCTATATACAATTACTACTTATTAACCTTGTTTCTAATCTTAATTGGAAAGTTTAGACAAAAGTTAAGCTTTCAGCCTCGGTTAGCCTGAACTAGACTTTATAAGAGCAGAATAGACCCAAATGGGGAGAAAATAAGATTTTGAATAGTCGATAGTAGTATTACATAGTTTTTACGTGTGATTACTATTAATTAGCCTTACTTGTACTCCAAATAATGAAGTTTGAATAAAATTCAAACTTTCAGCCTCTATTGGTCCGAATTAGGTCTTATAAAAGCCGAAGGATCCAAATGATGTGAAAACGTGGTCTTAAAGGGCCTGAGTAGTATTACATAGTTTTATATACAAATACTACTAATTAAATTTGTTTCTAATCTTAATTGAGAAGTTTGACTAAAAACCAAACTTTTAGCCCTGATTGGCCTAAACTAGGCCTTGTAAGAGCCAATTAGGATTCAAACGGGGAGTAAATATCATTTTCAAGAGCCTAGAGTAGTATTACATAGTTTCTATATACAAATACTATTAATTAAACTTATTTCTAGTCTTAATTAGAAAGTTTGACCAAAAATCAAACTTTCAGCCCGATTTGGCCTAACTAGGCCTTATAAGAGCCGAATAAGAAACAAATATGGGGAAAATGTGGTTCTCAAGAGTCAGCAGTAGTATTACATAATTTCTAAGCACAAATACTATTAATTAAATTTATTTTTAGTCTTAATTGGGAAGTTCAACCAAAAGCCAAATTTCAACACTGATTGGCCTAAACATAGCCTTATAGGAGCCGAATAGGGAACAAACATTGGGGAAAATTGGTTCTCAGGAGTCACGAGCATTATGTAGTTTAAATCTACAATTACTTTCAATTAACTTTGTTTCTAATATTAATTGGAAAGTTTAACAAAAAGTCAAACTTTCGCCCCTAATTAGCCTTAATTAGGCATTATAAGAGCTGAGTAAGGCTTAAAAGGGTGAAAACATGGTTCTCAAGAGCTGAGAGTATTATTATATGGTTTTTATATACAGTTATTACCAATTAACCTTGTTTCTAGCCTTAATTGGAAAGTTTAATCAAAAAGTCAAGTTTTCATCCCTGATTAACCTGAATTAGGCCATAAAAGCCCAATAGGACCTAAACGGGGAGAAACGTGGTTATCAAGATTCGTTGTGGTATTACACACTTTCTATTTACAAATACTATCAATTAACCTTCTTTCTAATCTTAATAGAGAAGATTGATCAAAATCAAACTTTTAGCCCCAGCTAATTTGAACTAGACCTTATAAGAGCCAATAGGTTCTAAATGGGGAGAAAATGTGATTTTCGAGAGCCGTGAGTCTAAATAGTTTCTATGTATAAATAATACCAATTTACCTTATTTTAGTCTTAATTGGGAAGCTTGGTTACAATTCAAATTTTCAGCCCCAAATAGCCTGAATAGGCCTTAAGAGCCAAATAAGTGCCTAAACGGGGAGGGAACGTGATTTTCAAGATCCGAAAGTGGTATTACATAGTTTCTATTTACAAATACTATCAATTAAACTTATTTCTAGTCTTAATTGGGAAGTTTGACCAAAAGCCAAGCTTTCGACCTTGATAGGCCTAAACTATGCCTATAAGAGCCTAGTAAGGCCCAAACATGGGGAAAACGTGGTTCTCAAGCTCCAGGAGTACATTACATAATATTTATGTACAATACTACCACTTAATCTTATTTCTAGTCATAATTGGTATATTTAATTAAAAGTCAACTTTCATCTATAATTGCTTGAACTAGGAAGAAAAGTTGTTCTTAAGGCATATAAAAGCCGAATAAAACAGGGAGAAAAACGTCATTCTTAAGAGACGGAGTGGTATTACATAGTTTTATATATAAATTTCTATCAATTAACCTAATTTCTAGAGATAATTTAGAAGTTTGATCAAAATCAAACTTTCAGCCCTGATTGTTTGAACTAGGCCATATAAGAGCCGAATAGGCCCCAAACGGGGAGAAAACATGGTTTCTTAAGACCCAGGAATGGTATTACATAATTTCTATGTACAAATATTACCACCTAATCTTATATCTTATCTTATCTAGAAAGTTTGACCAAAGAGACCCTTAAGCCCCGATGGGCTGATTTGGGCCTTATAAGAACCGAATAAAGAATAAACATAGGAAAAACGTGATTTTCAAGAGCTGAGAGTGGCATGACATAGTTTATACGTACAATTACTACTAATTAAGCTTATTTTTAGTCTTAAATAAGAAGTTTGACTAGAAGCCAAGGTTCAACCCTGATTGACTGAATTAGGCCTTATAAGAGCCGTGTACGGCCCGAACAAGAATAAAACGTAGTTTTCAAGAGCTGGAGTAGTATTACATAGTTTTTATGTATAGTTACTTCCAATTAACCTTGTTTCTAGTGTCAACTGAGAAGTTTGACAAAATTTCAAACATTCATCCCTGATTGGCCTGACCTAAGCCATATAAGAGTTTGAATGAGGCCCAAACAGGGAGAAACATGGTTGTCAATAGCCATGAGTTGTATTACATAGTTTCTAATACAAATACTACCTATTACCCTTACCCTAGTCTTAATTGGAAAGTTTGACCAAAGTCAAACTTTCAGCCCCGATTGGCTAGAACTAGGCCTTATTAGAGCTGAATAGGGTCTAAACTGGGAAAAAAAACGTGGTTTTTAAAAGCCGAGAGTGGTATTACATAGTTTCTATATAAAAATAACTATCAATTAAACTAATTTATAGTCTTAATTTGAAAGTTTTACAAAAAGCCAAACTTTCAGCCCTGATTGGCCTAAACTAGGGCCTTATAAGAGCCAAATTAAGAACAAACATAGGGAAACGTGGTTCTCAAGAGCTAGGATTTGTATTACATAGATTTTATGTTCATTACTTCCAACTAACTTTATTTCTAGTATTAATTGGGAAGTTTTGACAAAAGTCAAACTTTCAGTCTGATTGGCCTTCAACCTTATTAGAGCCGAATATAGCCTAAATGAGGAGAAAACGTGATTCTCAAGAGCACAGTATGGTATTAGATTGTTTCTATGTATTTACTATCAATTAAGCTTTTTCTAGTCTTATTGGGAAGTTTGACCAAAGTCAAACTTTCAACCCTGATTGGCCCTGAACTAGGCTGATAAAAGCTGAATAGGGAAAAGACTGCGGAAAGTGTGGTTTTCAAGAACCGGGAGTAGTAACACATAGTTTTTTATGTACAGTTACTATTAATTAACTTGTATCTAGTTTTAATTGTGAAATTTGACCAAAAGCCAAACTTTTGGCCCTGATTGGCTTGAGCTAAGCCTTATACGAGCCCATTAGGGCCCAAAGAGGAAGAAAACATGGTTCTTAAGAGCCGAGAGTAGTATTACACAGATTTTATGTATAATTACTTTCAATTAACCTTATTTCTAGTCTTGATTATGAGTTTGAACAAAATTCAATCATTCATCCCCGATTTGCCTGAAATCGGCCATATAAGAGCCGAGTAGGGCCCAAAACGGATAGAAAATATGGTTCTCAATA